>JAHUXG010028562.1:0-2500 GCA_020740815.1 Sciurus niger
GTTGTCGTTTGAGGTGCCCGAGGCTGAGCCGGCGTGTTGCCGCTCCTCTTCCCGGCACTGCCGCTGAGGCCGCTGCCTCATGTCTGGTCCCCCCCGGCCCGTGGGGGTTTCCGAGGTGAGTGGCTGGAAAGAAAGACTGTTTCGTCTGGGGGGTCGAGGCGGTGAGCCCCGGCAAGGCGCCGGTCTCCCTCGTGGGGGCCGGTCGTTCTGCTGCCACCCCCTCCCCTGGTGTCGCATGGCGCCGGTGTGTGTGGGGGGGAAGGCTTTGGAGGCGAGCGCGCGCCCGCGTGCTCTCCCCCTCGGCCGGGGAGATGTTGTGCGGGCGCGGGAGCGATCGCGGCGGGCCGGGCCGGGCGACGCGGTGTCGCCCGGCGCCCCTGTGAGGACGGCTGCTCTGCCGTTGCCGCCCGGTGGGGTGGGTTCCCGAGACGAACGGGGACCCTGTTGCTCCCCCGGCCGCGAACGCTCAAGGAGCCCCGTGCTCGCTGATACCGCAGACCCCCCCATTGGCTGGGTGTCTCTCGGACGCCTGGGTGGCCCGGTGGGAAGTGCTGGGTCGGGTGCGGCCCGCCCTCAGTGAGGAAAGTTCTCTAGCGATCGGTGAAGGGGCGTGCCTCGTGTGGGGTGTCGGAGTCCCCGTTGGCCGTCCCTGCCTTGTGTGCGTTGTAGCCACTGACCCCGCCGCTATGTCGGTGTAGGCAAGAGTCCCCCCCTCCCGCGCCGACCTCCCGTGGGGGAAGGCGGGGAGGGAAGGGGTCCGCCGGCTCCCCGCGGGTGGGGGCCGTGCGCCTGCTCTTTCGCCTACCGCGGCCCGCGCCTCCCCTCTCTGAGTCGGGGGAGGGTCCCGCTGGGCCTGGCCGGGCCGTCCGGCGTCGGGGGGGATCCCGTGTGCGCGGCTTGGTGCCTCGTGCGTTCGCGTGCGTGCGCGCGGTGGGGCCGCATGGGATGCGTGTCGGGGAGGGGAAGGGACCCGTCCCGTTTCCCCTCGCCCCGCGGCGAGTGGCTCTCTGCCTGCCCCCGACCCGAGCTGCAGCCGGCGGGCGGCCTGCGTGTGTGCGGGCTGGGGCGGAGCCGCCGAGACCCCCCCGGGGGCGTCCCGCGAGGGGGGGGCGGCGAGTGAGCGGTTCCCGGAGCCGGAGAATCCCGGGTTGTGGGCCTCGTCCGGCCCGAGGTTGGTGTCACCCGCTGGCGTTCGGAGGCCAGGTGTCTTGTCGCGTGGAGGGGACCGCCTGTGGTGGTGGGGTGGCGGGTCTCGTGGGAGGCTCCGGGGTTTGGACCGGAGGGCCGGGTCGGCGTCGCAGGCGGTGCGGGACCGCCCTCGCGTGTGGCGGTGGGACCCCGCGTGTTTTCCTGGCGGCCCGACTCTGCCCCGAGGTCTCCCTGGTTCTCTCTCTGCGTGTCCCTGCCCCCTCCGCCTCTGGCGGGCCCTCCATCTCGGTGTGGGTTGCCCCTCTCCTCGCTGCCGCCGATCCTCCCCTGGTGACCCGTCGCGGACGCGCTGCCGCCCCCTCCCGGGCTCGTCTCGGGTGCGGCGGTGGGCACGCTGGATGGGCGGTTGTCCCTGGGGATGCTCGTTCCGGTGCTGCGGGTTGAGGCTTGGGGCGCCCGCCGCTCTTGCGACGGCGGTGAGGCGGTGGGGCCGTGTCCCCTCCGCGAGGACCCTCCTGGGGGACCTGTTCCCGAGGGGCCCCGGCCGGCTCGTCCCGGGCCACGCGGGACCGCCACTGCGCCTGGCGGGTGCTGGCGGTGAGACCCCGTGTGCTGCCCTGGGTTCGGTCGGCCGGTGCGCCCGCGGCGGCTGGTTCCCCCGGGTCGGGGTTCCTCGGCGGGGTTGGCGGGTGCCCTCCCGCGTCCGCCGCCCTTCTGGCGCCGCTCCTCACGCCCCCGGGTGCCGCCGTCTCGCGCTGCCGGGCGGGCCCCGCCTGGTCTCTCTGACCCGGACCCGCCTGCTCTGTCGTCCCCTCCCGCGTGCGCTGCCGCGGGGGGGGCCCCGACGCGGCCCCGTCTCCGGTCCGCCGCCGCTTTTCCGCTGGCGATGGCGTCGTTGTGTGTCGGCGCTCGGGGGGGACGCCGTGTCCGTTTCCCCCCCCCGCGATGCGCGGGTCACCCGTCCGGTGCCGCGCGAGGGTTCTCGCACCCGGGTGCGCGTCCGGCCCGCGGCCGGTCCGTCGCGTGGAGTCGCCCCCGGCCGCGCCGCGCCGTCCCCGGGAGGCCCGGGGGGGGGGGGGGGAGGTGGCGAGGGGCTCTGTCCCCGAGTCATCCCCACTCCCCGCCCCTCCGTCGTCCTCGTCCGAGCGAGCGCGGCGGTCTTGGTTCGCCGGGCGGCTCCGTGCCGCCGTGGGGCGGGGGGGGGAGGCGCGCGTCTCGCGCTCCCTACCCTCCCCCCGGTCCCAGCACGGGCGCGCGTGCGCGCGCGCGGGGCGGGCGGGGATCCGCCCGGGGTGTGGGCCCCGGCCCCCCTCGAGCTTAACCTCGCACCGTCTCGGTCTCGCGCGCGCCG
>JAHUXG010028562.1:20000-23399 GCA_020740815.1 Sciurus niger
CGGACCCATTCCACCCGCCCGGCGGGCCCGGGCGGCAGACCGAGGCGTGCGCGAGGCGGCGTGGAGCCGGCGAGGGGTGGGGGCGCGGCCGCACCCCCCCCCCCGCGAAGGAGCAGAGGGCCACCGCCGGGCGCGCGAGGGGGCCCCGGGCGCGGGACCGGACCCGCCGGTCGCAACCGTGCGGCCACCGCGGGGAACCCGACACGACGCGGCGCGCGCGAGACCGAGACGGTGCGAGGTTAAGCTCGAGGGGGGCCGGGGCCCACACCCCGGGCGGATCCCCGCCCGCCCCGCGCGCGCGCACGCGCGCCCGTGCGGGCACCGGGGGGCGGGTAGGGAGCGCGAGACGCGCGCCTCCCCCCCCCGCCCCACGGCGGCACGGAGCCGCCCGGCGAACCAAGACCGCCGCGCTCGCTCGGACGAGGACGACGGAGGGGCGGGGAGGGGGGATGACTCGGGGACAGAGCCCCTCGCCACCTCTCCCCCCCCCCCCCGGGCCTCCCGGGGACGGCGCGGCGCGGCCGGGGGCGACTCCACGCGACGGACCGGCCGCGGGCCGGACGCGCACCCGGGTGCGAGAACCCTCGCGCGGCACCGGACGGGTGACCCGCGCATCGCGGGGGGGGGAAACGGACACGGCGTCCCCCCCGAGCGCCGACACACAACGACGCCATCGCCAGCGGAAAAGCGGCGGCGGACCGGAGACGGGGCCGCGTCGGGGCCCCCCCGCGGCAGCGCACGCGGGAGGGGACGACAGAGCAGGCGGGTCCGGGTCAGAGAGACCAGGCGGGGCCCGCCCGGCAGCGCGAGACGGCGGCACCCGGGGGCGTGAGGAGCGGCGCCAGAAGGGCGGCGGACGCGGGAGGGCACCCGCCAACCCCGCCGAGGGACCCCGACCCGGGGGAACCAGCCGCCGCGGGCGCACCGGCCGACCGAACCCAGGGCAGCACACGGGGTCTCACCGCCAGCACCCGCCAGGCGCAGTGGCGGTCCCGCGTGGCCCGGGACGAGCCGGCCCGGGCCCCTCGGGAACAGGTCCCCCAGGAGGGTCCTCGCGGAGGGGACACGGCCCCACCGCCTCACCGCCGTCGCAAGAGCGGCGGGCGCCCCAAGCCTCAACCCGCAGCACCGGAACGAGCATCCCCAGGGACAGCCGCCCATCCAGCGTGCCCACCGCCGCACCCGAGACGAGCCCGGGAGGGGGCGGCAGCGCGTCCGCGACGGGTCACCAGGGGAGGATCGGCGGCAGCGAGGAGAGGGGCAACCCCCGCCGAGATGGAGGGCCCGCCAGAGGCGGAGGGGGCAGGGACACGCAGAGAGAGAACCAGGGAGACCTCGGGGCAGAGTCGGGCCGCCAGGAAAACACGCGGGGTCCCACCGCCACGCGCGAGGGCGGTCCCGCACCGCCTGCGACGCCGACCCGGCCCTCCGGTCCAAACCCCGGAGCCTCCCACGAGACCCGCCACCCCACCACCACAGGCGGTCACCTCCACGCGACAAGACACCTGGCCTCCGAACGCCAGCGGGTGACACCAACCTCGGGCCGGACGAGGCCCACAACCCGGGATTCTCCGGCTCCGGGAACCGCTCACTCGCCGCCCCCCCTCGCGGGACGCCCCCGGGGGGGTCTCGGCGGCTCCGCCCCAGCCCGCACACACGCAGGCCGCCCGCCGGCTGCAGCTCGGGTCGGGGGCAGGCAGAGAGCCACTCGCCGCGGGGCGAGGGGAAACGGGACGGGTCCCTTCCCCTCCCCGACACGCATCCCATGCGGCCCCACCGCGCGCACGCACGCGAACGCACGAGGCACCAAGCCGCGCACACGGGATCCCCCCCGACGCCGGACGGCCCGGCCAGGCCCAGCGGGACCCTCCCCCGACTCAGAGAGGGGAGGCGCGGGCCGCGGTAGGCGAAAGAGCAGGCGCACGGCCCCCACCCGCGGGGAGCCGGCGGACCCCTTCCCTCCCCGCCTTCCCCCACGGGAGGTCGGCGCGGGAGGGGGGGACTCTTGCCTACACCGACATAGCGGCGGGGGCAGTGGCTACAACGCACACAAGGCAGGGACGGCCAACGGGGACTCCGACACCCCACACGAGGCACGCCCCTTCACCGATCGCTAGAGAACTTTCCTCACTGGGGGCGGGCCGCACCCGACCCAGCACTTCCCACCGGGCCACCCAGGCGTCCGAGAGACACCCAGCCAATGGGGGGGGTCTGCGGTATCAGCGAGCACGGGGCTCCTTGAGCGTTCGCGGCCGGGGGAGCAACAAGGTCCCCGTTCGGCTCGGGAACCCACCCCACCGGGCGGCAACGGCAGAGCAGCCGTCCTCACAGGGGCGCCGGGCGACACCGCGTCGCCCGGCCCAGCCCGCCGCGATCGCTCCCGCGCCCGCACAACATCCCCCCGGCCGAGGGGGAGAGCACGCGGGCGCGCGCTCGCCTCCAAAGCCTTCCCCCCCCACACACACCGGCGCCATGCGACACCAGGGGAGGGGGTGGCCGCAGAACGACCGGCCCCCACGAGGGAGACCGGCGCCTTGCCGGGGCTCACCGCCTCGACCCCCCAGACGAAACAGTCTTTCTTTCCAGCCACTCACCTCGGAAACCCCCACGGGCCGGGGGAGACCAGACATGAGGCAGCGGCCTCAGCGGCAGTGCCGGGAAGAGGAGCGGCAACACGCCGGCTCAGCCTCGGGCACCTCAAACGACAACCCGGACCGCTCCAGGAGCACCACGGAGGACCAAGGCAGAGGCGCACTCGCGCGCCACGGCGGCGCGGCGGCAGCCCTCCCCAAGGCGGAGGGAGGGCCGCACACACGCGGCCCAGCCACCGACAGAGGGTGGCAAGCGAGAAGCATCCGCTGCGTCAGCAGACCCCAGGGCGGGGTCGGGGCCGGATTCCGCACCCCTGCCTTCCACACGCCACCAAGGGCCATGGAGGAGAGGCGAGAGGCCCGCGGGCAGGACGAGAAGAGCGGTCCCGTTCGCCATGAACGTCCGTCCCTCGCCTGGCGCGGCTTTGGCCCAGCCCAGGAGAGCGCAAGGTCACCACATCGATCAGTCGACAGGAGGGGGGGGGACCCGGGGAGCGGGGGACCCGGCGAGGACCATCGTCAACACGGAGCCTGCTTCGGCCTCGCCGGCCCCACGCCCCAGGGAGAGCGGCAGACGACACAGACGGGAGAACGCCTGACACGCGGCACAGAGCCATGGAAACGAGCGTCGTCACGAACCGCCCTCGGTGCCCGCGGCAGGGAGCGCACGGTGGTAAAGGACCTCCGCCGCATCCCCCGCCGCCCTCGGGTGTCAGAGACCGGAGGTGGCACCGCGGCCGAGACACTCCAGATGCCCAAGAGCCGGCGCGCAGGCCCAGGCGGACGGCCCAAGAGGGAAGGGGCCTGG
>JAHUXG010028563.1:0-89648 GCA_020740815.1 Sciurus niger
GGGGAGGAATAACTGAGATTAGGGTCTTTGATAACCTCATGACTGTGGCATGCCTGGTGCTTTGGAATGTTTCTGTGAAAGGAGAGAGGATGCTTAGCTGCTGTGGCAATGCCCTTTATTAACAGAATTTCTGCAAGAGTCCTTCCAGCTCTTAACTTGATCTTAGGTGCACAGCTCCTGGGAAGAAAGGAATTCTTATGCTAGACAACCACGATGTTTCACCAGCTGCACTTCTCCAGTTTCTTCTTACCTTATAGTAATTTTTAACAATGGAATTTCTTGAGAGCTACACAAATCTCCTAACATTGCAATTTTTAACTCTGGCTTGCAACTAGAGAAAAGCAACATAGGATGTCCTAGTTTCTGTAACTTTCTTGACTACAAAGAATAATGGTTGCATAGTTTTTAATCTGATAATGAGACATATATAAAGAGAGATTGCTGGCATAACTATTTAGATCTGCATCTCCATCAGAGAGCAGAGTTCCACCTGATCCCAGCTTAATTTTCAAGGTCTGTGTCTGTGAATATTTTCCAATCCCCTTTTACCCTGACTGGACCTGGGACTTTGGTTGCACTGGTTAAGACAGTTGGTGGCCCATAGGGATACAGACACAGGGTAGTTTTCTTCACCCATTGAAATAAGGGACACCCATGGAGGTAAATCTTATAAGTCAAATAAATCCTCAAAAGTAAGGAGGTCAGGGGAGTGAATCAGAGTCAGGTATAAAATACGGGAAATACAGGATCCAAAGAAAGGGATCATTATTTGTCTGTCCTTAGAGATCTGCATAGAAAGAGTGATAGTTTAGTTAAACAAGCACAACTGTTAGAATTTTTAAACTTTACTAATAAAACTCTGCCCCACTGTTGGTGCAGTCTCAAAGTGACTTCAGCAAGAATCCCTTGCTTAGAAAACTGGCAGAAAATGTTATGAAAATGCCCTAAGTGTTGTTTTATTGTGCAGTTCGGGCTGGGGATCCACTGTTTTGATTAGTCAATGCCAAAAGCATTCTGACTCAGTGTATGTACGCATAGTCACAATCATTACCTTTGAAACAGGTACATTTACCTTTCTGTAATGTTTTTTTCAGTATGCTTTCTTTGTACTTTACATAAATGGTCATATGGAAAGATCTATGACTGTGTTTACATCAGATTTTTCTCTGTTGTGACTAAAAGGCTTGAAAAAACCAATAATAAAGGAGGAAATTTTTATTTGAAAGTTCACAGTTTCAGAGATCTCAGTCCATGGAAAACTGGTCATTTTTTGGGCATTGAGATGAGGTTAAAATTCATGGCAGAAGTGTGTGGTGCAGGAAAGTGTCTAATATGAATGAAGGAGAAAGAGACACTCACTCAACAGATACATAATGTATACAACAAACACATGCCTCCAATGAAACAACTCTTCCAGTAACACCCGTCTTTCCTTTAGTAACCACTGAGTTAATCCCATATGGGGATTAGTTTATCAATTGGCTTGTAGGATAAGAACAACTTTCTGAATTGTTCGGTTGTTTCTCAAAGAAGTGTGGAGGAAGTGTCCCTAAAGTGAGTATGTACAGCACAGCACTTTCAAGTGTGTGAGAAGGTCTCTTGATTTAATTAGGGAGGAATTACTTAGATGTGTAGGGAAGTGTGTTTGTGATAAGTAGGAAAGTTTCTGTGAGGTGGAAAAGTGGCTTCTTTTCATTGTGTATTGAGGTCTCTCTAAGGCATGTATAAAGGGCCTTCTGGAGGGTGTGGGAGGGCTCCTTTATGTATGTGGGAGGGCCCACTATTATTAGTTGGAAAGTCTCACAGAGGTGCCTATGATATGAATAAGGAGAACACCAAGTTCTGATGGGAATTTTCTTTAGGATAGTAGAGGGAATCTCTGTGCTGTTTAGGGAGGCCAGTCAAAAAAGAATCATGAAAACTCTCATGTGTCTAGGTATAGCCTTTGGAAGTAAGTAGGGAGGGCTCTTTGATAAGCAGTGAGGTTGATCTGAGATGTTTGATTATGGTTTACCAAAATGTGTATATATGATTTGAAAAGGAGTATGATATGTATTCACTTAGCTCTGTAGGGTTTTCTCTCTGAAATGTGAAGGTACAGATTGCAATATAAGTAGTGAAGGCTTTTTTTATGTGTCAACAATGCACTCTGATATTTACAGGGTGAGTACATTGATATTTGTAGTGAGTGTCCTCTGGTCTGTTTAGTGTGAACTTGATGAGGTATTTAGGAGGATTTCACCATGTTTGTCTGAGTTCTCTTTACATTTATGGGAAGGACCCCATAGGTGATTTGGGAGGGCTTACAGGCTTACATAGGTATGGAGCTCCATGAATGATAGAAAGAGATCAGTGAGTTGTTTCCAGAGGGACATTTGATGTGAGTAATAAAATCTCATTGAATTGAAAGGAGTGGATAAACGGATGTGGATGGGAAGGCACTATGACTTGAGGTTATGGTTGGACCTAGGGTAAATGTTAGGTTCATGATCAGGGTTAGCATTTGTGGTGTATAGGAAAAACCGTTTTTGTGAGTTGAATGGCTTCTCTGGGGTGTGTATTGAGGGCTATCAAAAGTGCATAAATAGACCCTCTGGTGCTTAGAGTGGGCATGTGCAGAAGTATAGTTATGAGAGAGGGCTTCTAAAGTAGTATAGTTTGTACACACTGAGGTAAATAGGGATGACTCTGTGTGGCATGTAGGGACTGCTCTTGAGTTGAGTAGGGACAATTTTCTTTAATGTGATTGGAGGGTACTCTAATTGCTGTATGAATGGCTTTCAGACTTGTATTTTAGGAGTAAAGAGGGCTATATGAGGAGTGTAGCAGAATTCTCTTATGTGTGTCAGAGGTTTCTTAGATGTGTGTGGGAGGGACCTCTAAGAAGCATTTTGATGGTTCACCCATGTGAATAGGGAATGCACACTCAGACGGGTAAAAAAAAAAGTTGTGTTTGGATGACCATTTAAAGTGTGCAGTGAGAGTTCTGTGAGATAAGAATGGAGGGCAAAAAAGACATAGAAATGAGGGACCTATGAATTGATTGTTGATTGGGTTATCTACGTAGTGTGTAACTAGGACTCCTTGATATAAGTAGGGAGGGCACTGTGATATTTGTAGTATAGTTTCTTGAGGTGTAAAAGTAGGGGTCATTGAAATACATAGGGACAGAAATCTGATATGTGTAGGGAGGGTTTTCAGAGGTGTCTAGATAGTTTCCTATTAAGGTGTGCAGAGGGATATATGAGAGGTGTAGAAAGGCTTTATGATTGATTAGAAAAGGTATCTCAGTTGTGTAGGGATGGTCCTCTCAAGGCAACAGTGAGATATATCTAATATAAGTAGGGAGAACACACTGAGGTGTGATGGGATTGCTTATTGAGAATAGTGGATGGAATTGGAGGCATTTTAGGAGGGCGTTTGAAGGAATATCTGAGGTTTGTACTTATGGTGTATGGAGGTGAATACGGATGGTATTTTGCTGAGTAGTGAGAGTTATGTAGTAGATGTACAGGTAGATTTTTTTGAAGTTTGTTTAAAGGGCATTATAAGGTTTGTATGGAAGTCTCTCTGAGATTTGTATGGAAGACTCTTGATTGGGGTGTATAGGGACGGTGATCTTAGGTGAGTATTACAAACTCCCAAGTTGTGTAGGAATGTCCCCCTAATGTGAATAAGAAGATATTTCTGAAATGAATTGCATGGATTAACTGAGATTTTAAAGGAAATCTCTGAGAAATGGGTTACAGGCCCACTGAATTTCAAAAGTAGGGCATTGTGAGGTGTGCAGAAAAGTGGTGTGTGGTATTTAGTGACAGTTCTCTAAAATGTGTAGGAATAGCTCAATGAGTTTTGTGGGAGATATTTCTGAAATGTGTATGGAAGGCCCTCTGAGGTATAAGGGCACCTGTTCTGAGCAGGGAGGGCTTTCTCAGTTGTATAAGATGGTGCCTGCAATATGTGTAGATAGAGTACTCTGATGTAGGTACAGAGGTCTCCCTGAGGTTTGTAGTTCAGTTGCTCCGATATGTGTTGGGAGGTATCCGGTGGACAGAAGAAATCTCTGTGGGTATAAATTGCTTTTGTCTGTGTAGGTTTGTGTACAAGAGCCCTTTGAATTTAATAATGAGATACATCTGATAGGAATAGGAAGAATACACTAAGGTGTGATGGGAGTGTTCTTTGATTATACTACAGGGGATATCAATGTTCTTTGGGAAGGTCAATCCAAGGAGAATCACAAGTGGTCTTTGAGTTGTGTAGGTACAGCACTCAGAAGTAATTAGGGAGAATTTTTGGTGTGTAGTGAGGTCTATCTGAGATGTGTAGGTAGTGTTTGCTAAGGTGTTTAGCAAAGGCATTCTGAAGTTTGAATTAACACTTCTCTGGCATCTCTAAGGAGTACTCTTTGGGGTGTATGAAAAGGGCTTTCTTTATTGTTTATGTGACGCTCAATATGTGTTAAGAAAAAATCCCTAAGGTATGTGTGTATGGTACTTTTAAGTGTGTATGAAGGGCTCTTGAATTAAATAGGGAGGGATTACTTAGATGTGTAGGGAGGTGTATTTTAGGTGTGGAGGAAAGGTTCTCTTGGTTATCTTCATTGCGTATGAGGTCTCTGTGTACTGTAGGGAGGGCTCATTAATGGTTGTAGGAGAGTCTTTTAAAGTGTGTGGGAGGGCCCCCTGAAGTGAGTTGAAAGGTTTCACAGATGTGCATAGGGATGGTGTTCTTTGCTGGGTAGAAAAACCTCAGTAAGTTGTTTACAGACAAACTTTTGAGGTGAGTATTGAGAGCACTGTGAGATTAGTAGGGAAGACAAACTGATAAAAAAGGGAAAGAACTATAAATTTTGTGCTAGATTTAGGGTGTGGCTTACAGTTTTGGTTCAGGATCCATATCTTGCTCAGTGTGAGAGTCAGGAACAGAACTCTGTGATATGTAGGGAGGACTTGTGTTTATGTTTATGGTTAGGATTAGGGTTATGTTAAGGGTCATGGTCAGTATTTTCAGTGTATAAAGAATGACTAAGTGATGAGTCAAAAGGACTCTTTGAGATGTGTATTAATAGATTTCTAAGGTGAGTATACAGGCTCTCTGTTGTGTTTAAAGAAGGCTTTTCAAGAAAAGTAGTTAGTAGGGAGTGCTTTGAAAGGAGTATATTTTGTACCCAGTGATGTATGCAGACATGCCTCATTGAGGTGTGTAGGGATAGTTCTCTGAGGTGTTTAGGGACTGCTTTTTTTTTTTTTTTTGGTACTGGGGATTGAACCCAGGGTCTTGTGCTTGTGAGGCAAACACTCTACCATCTGATATGTATCCCCAGCCCGGGACTGCTCTTGATGGGGGGTAGGGAGGGCTACCTTTGATGTGTATGAGGATACACTCAGGTGTATAGGGAGTGCCCTCTGAGATTGGTAGCATGTGACCTCTGACCTGTGTAAAGAGGGCTCTATGAGTTTTGTAGGAGTGTTCCATAATGTGTGTCATAGAACACTTTAACGTGTGTGAATGTGCCACTAATATGAGTTGGGAGGGCACACAGTAGTGCAGAGAAAAGGTGCTTTGTGATGTGTAGAAATGGTTCAGTGAGTTGTGTTTGTAGGATCTTTTGAGGGAATAAATGAGATCTCTGAGAAATCAGTAGGGAGAGCAAATTGAAATAGAAGGGAGATGTCGGGGTGCCCGGGACCCCTGGCCCTAGGTGTGGTAAGGCTAAGATGGCGCTTGGCAGGCTGCCAGTATGGTTGGCTTTTGCACAAACAACTGACATCATTTTGAGGAAGTTCCAGGGATTGGTTGAGTTCCCTCGTGGACAGTGCATGATCACTGCATGTCTGCATTTACTGCCTGTATCTGTTCATGCTCTCCCCTCGTGCTCAAATGTTGATTGGTTACAGTAATGTATATATTGGAGTGTAAGTTCCTCAAAGGAAGAGAACAAAGAAAGAACTGAGAGGAAGGGGGTGCGCGCAATAAAAAGGCTGAAAAGAACCAGGTGTTGTGTCTCTCTGCGGGCGGGGAGCGCGACAGGTGGTGCCGAAACCCAGGAGCCCTAAAAATAACTCTAGAGTAAGTATAAGGTAAGTATTTAATAAAGTAAATTAAACAGTAAGAAGGCCTTAAAAGTTCGCGGAACAGCGACTAGTTAAAGAAAGTTCGCGGTGCAGCGACTAGCCATAAAGGTTCGCGGATCAGCGACTAAGGTTCACGGAACAGTGACTAGCCAAGGGGTTTTGTGTTATCTGTGTATATGAAGTGATGGTAGATTTTCTGTGTAGTAAGTGTCTTTGTTACATCAATTGTGTGGCTTGTTTGTGTGCTTGGAGCTCTTAGTGCTGTAAGATTTAATCATAGGAACATAACTGTCTAAGACTAGAATGCAACAGCCTCTTAGGGAGTTGCTAAAAAGTCATGGAACGCCACTAAAAGCAAAAACAGCTCGAACGTTCCTTGATACCATAGAGAAGGTCTCTCCGTGGTTTTTAAATGAGGGGCTATTAAATATTCCACAGTGGAAACATAATATAGTAGCCATAGTCCCCACAAGTATTGGGAGATAATTGTTTCATGATTTTCTGCATTCAAACCTAACCTGATTTATCAACCAGGAAAAAAAGGGTTAAAAAGTCCTGGGTGATCCCCCCCTCCCCTCTGCCTGGCCTTGCAAAAGCCTGCATTGGAATGTAAACTACAGCAGTCTCAGCGGGAAGGGGGGGGGGTAACCTGAAGAAAAGAAAAAAAAAAAAAAAAGGTGTCCGTTTTAAACTTCTACACAGAACTTATTCTCTAGGATTCTTGTTTTGTTTTGTTTTTCTTTAATGCTGTATTTTTGAGCTCATAATTTTGATCCTACATACCTAGGTTAATGATTTTATTTTTAATCAGTTCTATTTTTTATTCAACTGAAGTTTTTGAACATCTGTTTCATTGCAATGAACATTTACCTATAAAGTTTCAAGGCCTTTGATTTTATGTTATTTGTATGTCGTGCTGTCTAATGTCATGTTTTGTCAAAACTGAGCGCTCTTAAAATTAAAATTTAAAAATGGTTCCAAATACTTTTATTCACGTGATTTAAAAGGGTTCAATTTAAATTGGGTACACTAATGAAAGTAAAATGTCTTTAGAAATAACTCACAACTCTCTAGGTGGTTAAGCTAATAAAATATTGATGTTAATAATATGTCTAATATCAATTGCTTCTAGGACTTTTCTTCAACAGGAAAGAGGCAACAGATCCTGTTCAGGACACTTGTCTGATATCTTGGTTTTTATAAAATAAATAAATTGGAGTTAACATATATGGGATTACTCAAATGTGTTTGTAGAGACGTCTGGTTAATTTACAAAGTTAAAATGCTAATTGTTAAACAACATCAAGTACTTTTAACTCCTTAAATTACATGGGGTAACATACTTAAACATTATTGGTGTTTTCATAGGTTGGTAAATAAAAAGGGTTTAAACTTGCTTTGTGTCATCACTAAACTAAAAACAAGGTTAATAAGAGTTATGTCTTAACAAGTACAATTCTATATACAAAGGGTTCTAAAGGTTTCAACTGTGTTTCAATTAGAGTACTATAAACAACACAATATTTAATCTTATTAAAATAGAGCAATTTATCTAAATTCAGAAATTTCATAAGAGTTGTTTCAGAATGTGAACAAAAAGGGGTCAACAGATAGGAAAGAGAGAATAAAAGGTTCTGGGTTTGGAAATATATTTAATAAAAAGGAAAAGAAAATGTTTCTGGATAAGAAAGTCTGTGTGTAATAAAGGGCAAGTTTCAACAAGTCTATGTGTAGCTAAGTTGGTTGTATGTATGTAAAACAGCTAAAGCTATTTAAGGTTTTTCCTAAGGTGAAATACTAATGTTCTGATATAAGCCAAAGTTTAATCTATATGGTAAAATGACATGGTAAAATAACAAAGTTTTCTTAAAAACACTAATTCATTCTTAATTTTGTGTCTCTTAAGTTTTATTCTTTAGAACAATTGTCTTAAAAATAGGGGTTTATACAATTATGGTTAAGCAACTGTTAAAAATTGTACTATGTTATAAAGTCTAAATTTTTCTTTAAAAACTAAAATTGGTAAGAACCAATTCCTCACTAAAATTAAAATAACTCTAACCACAGATGTACCTTATAACCCACAAAACAAGGTATTGTTGAACATACACATCTCACCCTCAAAAATACTCTTTATAAACAAAAAGGGGGAATAAAGGAGACCTTCAGGTCCCCTAAAGATAAACTTTCTCTTTGTCTCTTTGTTTGGGGTTTTTTAACTCTGGGTAATAAGGGTAACCCGGTGCTTTACTGAAGCTGCGGCTCAGTTTGTGTGTTTCCACGGAATAAACTAACTTACAACCTCTTTTTAGTCTCTTAGGAGGAACAGTTCAACTATGTAACAAAACAACTGCTTCTCTCAATTGTACTTCAGATTTGTGCTATCTCTCAATGTTAAAATGCTTCTAGGTTCCTGCTGGCAGACTTAATGTGTGTTGCTACCTTCCCACCAGTCCCAGTCTCTGTTACAGATACAGAGTTACCAGTGCTACTGTCAAGACTGCAGCCGCTACATCAACAACTACTATACAGACAGCAACCACAGTGAACTGTTTAGCTGAAAACACTGCCACAACTTTACAAACTCTAAAAACTCTAAACCAACATTTAAGAACAGGCATTCTCCTGGTGAATCAGAGAGTGGACCTATTACAAGAACAAGTGGACATATTACAAGAACTTTTGGGACTGGGATGTGTTTACTCTTTAAGAGCTGTTTGTGCTACCCCCATTGTATATGATAATTCCAGCACCACAGCTGGGTTATCTAAAAAATTGTCAGCCTATCTTACTTCTACTTGGTTGTCTCAATTTGATAATCTTACCTCACGACTTAGGGCTAAAATTGTCAAAGTTAATTCTACTAGGGTACAAATTGCTTCTATGTCTGAGCTGGCTAAATGGTTTTCTTCTGCTTTCAATTTTGTAAACAGTGGGCAAGTCTTGGCACTTTGGGGTTTTTACTCCTCTTTGGTATCTTTTTCCTCACCCGCCTGGTTGTACAACTACGAGCCACCCAACAAATGGACCAGATTATTTTTCATCAGGCCATGACTGCCCTAGAGGCCGGCAGTTCCCCACAAGTATGGCTCACGATGCTGGACCAGTGGTCAGAGATGGGTAAGGAAGGAGGTGACACCGTACCAACCTAAGACAGGAGCTGTAGCATGCTCTGCAGTTATCCAATGACGGGTAAGGACGGTGGTTGACCACTCCGCCTAAGACAGACATGGTCCCAAGCCTTAATTTTATAATAAAAAAGGGGGAGCTGTCGGGGTGCCCGGGACCCCTGGCCCTAGGTGTGGTAAGGTTAAGATGGCGCTTGGCAGGCTGCCAGTATGGTTGGCTTTTGCACAAACAACTGACATCATTTTGAGGAAGTTCCAGGGATTGGTTGAGTTCCCTCGTGGACAGTGCATGATCACTGCATGTCTGCATTTACTGCCTGTATCTGTTCATGCTCTCCTCTCGTGCTCAAATGCTGATTGGTTACAGTAATGTATATATTGGAGTGTAAGTTCCTCAAAGGAAGAGAACAAAGAAAGAACTGAGAGGAAGGGGGTGCGCGCAATAAAAAGGCTGAAAAGAACCAGGTGTCGTGTCTCTCTGCGGGCGGGGAGCGCGACAGGGAGAAAAAACTATGAGGTTAGGTTTTGGGTTGTGGTTAGCTTTAGGGTTTAGGGTCAAAGTCATAATCATGGTCAGTATCATGGTCAGGAAGGGTCCTCTATTTTATGTAGGGAGGCCTTGGGGTTAGATTTAGGGTTAAGTTCAGGATCAGGGTCAGCATTTGTGGTGTTCATAGAAGGCCTGTGTAGTGACTCAAAAGTGTTCTCTGAGGTGTGCATTGAAGGTTCTCTGAGGTGCATAGATAGGCTATTTGAGGTATTTAGAGAGGACTTGCAAAGAATTATAGTTATCAGAAGGGGCTTTAAAACAAGTATAGTTTGTATTCAGTGAGGTATGTACAGATGTCTCTCTGAGTTGTGTAGAGATTGCTTTCAGGTGATTAAAGAGTGCCTTTATTTATTTGCATGGAGGATAGTCTAAGGTGTGTAGGGAGGGCTTTCTGAAGTTAGTAGTGCATGGTCTTTGAGTTGCGTAGAGTACACTATGAGGTGTGTAGGAGTACTCTATAACATATCAGAGGGCTATTAGACACGTGTGGGTGGTCCAAGTGTGAGGGGTTAAGAGGGCTCACACAGGTCTATACAGAGTATTTACTGAAATGAGTAGAAAGAACTCTAGTGAGTTGTTCTCAGAGAAAAATTTGTGATGATAAGAGAGAGCTCAAAGAGATGAGTATGGAAGACAAATTCATATAGAAAGGAGACATTATAAGGTGTGGAATAGAGTATCTCTTGTTGTGTAGGTATGATTCACTTAGATGAGTAGGGAGGGCTCTCTGTTCTTTGGTGTGTAGGTTCCCTGAGGTGTTTGGTGAGAACTCATTAAAATGCATAAGGATGGCACACTGATATGTGAAGGGAAGCCTGTCAGGGGTTTGCAGGGTGGTCCCTATTATATGTGCAGAAGAATCTATGAGGGGTGTCAGAGGGTTTTACATCTGAGGAGAAATGCTGTCTCAGTTGTGAAGGGAAGACTCTCTGAAGGGAATAGTGTGATAACTTTGATTTGAATATGAAGAACATACTAACGTTTGATGGGAAGATCCTTTGAAGATAGTATATGGAATCTCTGAAGTGTTTGGGGAGAGCACTCAATGGAGTATCAAGAGGAATCTTTGAGTTTTGTAGTTTGGGCCTTTGGCAGTGAATACGGAGGGCTTTTTGGTGAGTAGTGCACACTACCTGAGATGCACAGGTAGTGTTTGTGTGTGTGTGTGTGTGTGTGTGTGTGTGCTGAGGATTAGAACCCAGAGACTTCTGCATGCAAGGTAAACACTCTACCAACTGAGCCATCTCCCTAACCCTGAACAGGTAGTGTTCTTTTAGGTTTGAGGTTTGATGATATGGCATTCTGAGGTTTGTATGAAAACCACTCTGACTGAGATTTAAGGAGAGGATAGTTGAATGGGGTGTTTAGGGAGTGTCCTCTTTGGTGAGAAGTATGTACTCTCTGAGGAGTTTAGATATATATTTCTTTCTTTTTTTGTGGTGCTGGGAATTGAACCCAGGGCCTTGTGCATGCAAGACAAGCACTCTACCAACTAACCTATATCCCCAGCCCTCTAGATATGTATTTCTAAGGTAAGTAAGTGGAGAATTCTGATGTGAATAAGGAGAAAAAACTGAGGTTTGAAAGGAGGGCTCTATGAGTGTGTAACAGAGTCCTCTGAATTGTAAAAATAGTGTAGAGAGGCAGTGTGTATTATTTGGCAATTGCTCTCCAAGTTTTGAAGGGATTGATAAATGATGTGTGTAATATAGGCTTCTGTGGTATGACTAGATGACCCTCTGTTGTGTAGCATGGGTGCTTGATATGAGTGTCGTGGGCTTTCTGAGATATGGAGAAAGGTGGACTGTGAGGTGTGTAGGAAGGGAAGGGCTCCCTGAGATTTTTTGTGTGGGTTCTCTGAGGTGTGTAGAGAAGTATCCATTTGGTGTGCAGAAGCTATCTGTGAGGTGTGAAAAATGGCTTTTGCCCATGCAGGAGTGCTATCTCAGTTGTGTATTGAGGACCCTGTGAAGTAAATATAGAGATCCATCTGATATAAGCAAGGAGAACACCCTGTGGTGGATGGTTTCTTTTAGGATAGTAGTCAGAATTTCTCAGGTGTGTAGGTAAGGTACTTGGAAGTGTGTAGGGAGAGTTTTTGGTGAATATTGAGGTCTATCTGAGATGCATGAGTAGGGCTTTCCTGAGGTGTGTAGCACGAGCATTCTGAGGTTTGAATAAACATTTCTCTGGAATTTTTAGAGATTACTCTCTGGGATGTATAAGAAGGGCTTTCTAAGTTATTTGGGGTTTGCTCTATGAAGTGTATAGGGTAAGTCTCTAAGGTGTGTATAGATGGGATTTAGAGTTGTGTAGAAATGGTTCTTAATGTGAGTAAGGAGAAAATCCTTACATGTATAGGGAGGTATGTTTGAGGCATATAGGAAATTTCTCCAAGGGGTGAAAGTGGATTCTTTTCATTGTGGAAGGAGGGCTCAATGAGGTATTGTGGGAGGGGTCTCTGAGGAGTGTAGGAGGGCTTTATGAGATTCATAGGAGGGCTAATTAACATGAGTGTGAGTGATCATTTAAGTAAGTAGAGGTATTTTTGTGTATATGGAAGGCCAGTCAAAAGGGATTTATGAAGAGTGTAGTGATGGTTTTATGAGGTTAATAGAAAGGTTCACTCAGGTGTTTAGAAGGGCTTGAAAATGAGTATTGTATCTACTCACTTATTTGTATAGGGATATGTCTATTTTAGGTATGTAGGGACTTCTCTTGAGACATATAGTGAGGACATTATTCAATGTGTCAGGAGGGTACTCAGATGTGTATGGAGGCTTCTGTGATTTTTGTATGGAGTTGATTCTGAGCTGAGAAGGGAGGGTTACTTTTAGGTTTAAGGTTAGTTTTTGAGGTTAGGCTTGGACTAGGGTTATATTTAGAGTTAGTATAAAATTAGGGGGCTAGTGTTAGAGTTAGAGGGTTAAGGTTCAGTTCAGTGTTAGTGTTAGGATCAAAATTAGTATTTGCATTGTAATGGGAAGGCCTCTGTTGTGTGTTCAAATTGCTCTCTGAATTGTTGTAATGGCTCTCTGTGGTGTATTATGAGGGTTTCTTGATGTGAGTACACAGGCTCTCTTAGGTGATTAGGGAAGTCTTCCAAAAAACCATAGTGAGTACTCACTGAGGTCTCTAAGGATATCTTCTGAGGTGTGTACAGATCATTCTTCAGATGTGTAGTGAGGTATTCTTTTATGTGTCAGCAAGAAAATAAGATGTGTGTACAGAATGCCCTCTGACATTTGTAGGAAATGACCTCTGAGCTGTGTAGGTAGGGTACTATTATGTGTGTCAGAAGTCTCCTTTACATATGTGGGGGAGTGCCCTGAGATGAGTTGAGAGGGTTCACAAAGGTGAATCAGGAAGGTGCTCTATGAAGTGTAGAAATGGATTACTGAATTGTGTTTCAAGGGTCATTTGAGGTGAGTAGTCAGAGATTTGTGAGATGAGTAGGGAGAAAAAAACTGATAAATGAGGAAAGGCACAATTATATTAGGCTTAGGGTCAAGATATAGGATCAGGTTCAGGTTCATGGTCAGTGTCAGTGTCAAGGAGGGCTCCCTGGTATGTAAGGAGGGTTGAATTTTAGGCTAAAATTAGGATTAGTGTCAAGCTCAGGGTCAGATTCAGTATTTGCCATTTATAGTGAAGGCCTCTGGTGAGTCAAAAGGTCTCTAGAAGATATATATTGAGGACTTTCTGTCATCAGTAGATAGACTCTCTGAGGTGTTTATAATGCACTTGCAAAAGGAGTTTAATTAGTAGAACTGTAATGCAAAGGAATCAAATTTGAACAAACTGAGATATGTAAGGACGTCCCTCTGAAGTGTGTGGGAAACGCATTTGAGGTAAGTAGAATGAACTTTCTTTGATGTCTAAGGAGGGCACTCTGAGATTATTTGGGAGGTGCTTTTGGTTGATAGTATGTGACTGTGGAGGGAGAGAACTATGACATGTGTAAGAGAGCTCTACAAAATGTGTTTGAGATCTCCTAGTGGTGTGTGGGAGGGTTTCCTGAGGTGAGCTTGGGGGACTCACAGAGGGGCATAGGGAGGGTGTTCTGTCAATTTTAGAAATGGCTTGATGAGTAGTGTTTTGTGGACCTTTTAAGGTAAGGCTCTATGACATGAATAGGGAGAAAGCACTGATGTAGATGAGAAGGTTCTATGAAATTAAAATTAAGATTAGCAATAGGATCAGTAAAGTGTCAAGTTCAGGGTCATGGTCACTATCAATGTCAGCAAGGGCCCTCTGTGGTATGTATGATGGGCTTAGTGTTAGGGTTAGAGTTAGGATTGGGTTCTGGGCTGGGGTCAGTACTTTGAATGCATAGGGAAGACCTCAGTTGTGAATTGAAAGGGCTCCCTTAGGCATGTACTGAGAGTTTTCTGAGGTGGGTAGATGGGCTTTCTGAGAGATTTAGAGAGTACATGAAAGAAGAGTAGTTAGTAAATAGGGCTTTTAAAGAATCTAATATGTACTTGCTGAGGTGTGTATGGAAGTCTCTCTGAGGTGTGTAAAGACTGCTGTTGAGGTACGTAAGAAGGGCTTTCTTTGATGTAAATGAAAATTACTGTGAGGAGTGTAGAGAGAGCTCTGAGGTTAGTAGCTTGCAGTCTCTGATCTGTTTAGAGGAACTTCTATAAAGTCTGTAGAAGAGATATTTTATGTGTCAGAGATCTCTACACTGTTTTGAGGTGAGTTGGGAGGAGTCACTCAGCTCTATAAACAATGTGTACTGAGATGAATAGAGAGGACTCAGTGAGTTTTTCTGGGGGATCTCTTTAGCTGAGTAGTGAGAGCTTTGTAAGAAAAGTAGGGAGGAAAAACTAATGTAGCAGGGAGGACCTTATGAAATGTGAATGGGGTCCTATGTCATGTGTATGTCAGACATACTGAGATGTGTAGGGAAGACTCTGAGCTTTATAGTTTAGGTTCTCTGAGCTGTATAGTGAGGGTTCATTTAAATGCATAGAATGGCATCCTGATGTGTGTGTGAGGGCTCTCACAGGTGTGTAGGGACTTTTCTATTAGATATGTCAGGGGATCTATGGGGGTGTAAGTGGGCCTTATGTCTGAGTAGAGATGTTAACACAGTTGTGGAGGGAGGATATCCAGAAGTAAATAGTGAGATCTCTTTGATATGTTTAGGGAGAACACGCTGTGTTTTGATGGGAGGGTTTTTTGAGGATAGTACAAGAAATCTCTGAAGTGTTTGTGAGAGTTTTCAATGGAGAATGATGGGGGCTCTCTTAGGTGTGTATATGCAGCATCCAGAGATGTGTGGGGAGAGTTTTTGGATGGAAGTAAGATCTATCTGTATCGTGTTTGTAATATTGGTTGAGGCGTGTAGCATGGGTATTCTGAGGTTTTAATTAACATCACTCTGGTGTTTATAGGGAGTGTTTTCTGGGATGTATATGGAGGGCTATCTGAGTTGTTTGGGTGTTGCTCAATAAAGTGTGGAGGAAGTATCTGTAAGCTGTGTATGGTTGGCACTTTAAGGTGTGTAGGAAGGGCTCTTGATGTGAGTAGGATGAGATTACTTATATGTATACGGGAATGAGTTTGTGGTGTATAGGAAATGTTCTCTGGGGTGTTAAAACAGGTTCTCTTTGAGTAGGGAAGTCTCTCTGATGTATGTACGGAGGGTCTTTTGAAAGGTGTAGGGGGGATTTATAAGGTTTGTCAGTGGACTTCTTGCTATGAGAGGGAGGACTCACATAACTGAATAAGTAGGGCTTTTGCAGTGTATAGGAAAGACTTTTGAGGTGAGGTGAGTGGAAAGAGCTCTCTGAGATATGTAGTGATGGCTCTCTGAGGTGAGTAGAAATTCTCTCTGAGGTTTTGAAAGAGCACCGCATAGAAGTATAGTTAGTACAAAGGTCTTGTATAGGAATATAATTTGTATTCAGTAAGGTATATATGGATGTCTACCTGAGGTTGTCTACACAAGCAGGTACTATTCTTGATATAAGAATGATTTCCATTGATGTTTATGGAGCATACAATGATATGTGTAGAGAGTGGTCTCTAAGATTGGTAGTGTGCAGCTGCTGAGCTGTGTAAGGAGGTGTGTATGAATTGTGTAAGAATGCTATATGATGCTTGTCCTAGGGCTCCTTTTTGTGTGTGAGAGGGCCCCTGAAGTGAGTTGGGATGGCTCACAGAGTACTACAGGGTTTGTGAACTGGAAATTGTAGAAAGAACTCAGTACACAGTGTTTGGAGGGCCATTTGAGGTGGATAGGAAGAGTTTAGTGAGGGGCGATCCAAGATGGCAGACTAGAGGGTGACTGCATTTCCAGTCACTCCAAAACCCAGGATTCAAAAAGGGGAGGCATTGAGAGACTCAGACTAAAATAGAGCCATGGGCGAGTCTCCCCCACTGGGTAAATCTCGGCCTGGGTGGCAGGGCCGGATAGAGGTGGCTTATCAGAGTAGGGCAGGGCAGCTAGAGTCTTCCCCAGGCAGCCCTGTGCCCTCTGGTGGTAGGCCCCTCCCACACGGCCAGTTTCTCCAGCTTCTCAGAGCAGGTCCCCCAGTGAGAGCCTTTCTGAACAGAACCAGCTCCAAGTATAGGAGCCAGCGTGGTGAGCTCCAGCCTGCAAGCAGCTTCAGGGACAAGGACAGGGCAACCAGGGACTTCCCCAAATAGCCCAGCCTCCTCTGGCAGGAGGCACCCTTCAAGGCTAGCTTCTCGGAGCTTACTGCCCAGTGAGAGTCTTTCTACACAGAGTCAGCCACAAGTCCCCAAGACAACGGAGAGTTCTGACCTGCAAGCAGCCTCTAGGATCAGGGAAGGGCAGCCAGAGACTTCTCCAGGTGGCCCTGCCCCCTCTGGCTCCAAGCTCTTTCCAAGGGGCGATCCAAGATGGCAGACTAGAGAGTGACTGCATCTCCAGTCTCTCCAGAACCCAGGATTCAAGAACGGGAGGCATTGAGAGACTCGGACTAAAAGAGCCACGGGGTGATTCTCCCACACTGTGTGAAGCTCGGACTGGACAGCAGGCATGGATAGGGGTGGCTTATCAGAGCAGGGCAGATCAGCTAGAGTCTTCCCCAAGTAGCCTTGCACACTCCGGCGGTGGGCTCCTCCCACATGACCAGGTGCGCGGTGCAGGCACCCCAGTGAGAGCCTTCCCCACAGAGCCAGCTCCAAGTCCTGGAACCAGTAGTGGGCTAGGGGCAGCTTTCTTTGGAAGCACGGCATTATCAAGTTACTCCGACTTCAGGCTACTGAAGTCTGGGAGGTGACACACTGGAAATCTACAGGGACACTATAAGACAATACAGGAAATATGCAAAATCTCAGACAGGAAATAGTTAAAATCAGAGCCAAAATCAACGAAATTGAAACAAAAGAAACAATTGGAAAAATTAACAAAATAAATAGTTGGTTCCTTTAAAAAATAAACAAAATTGATAAACCCTTAGCCACACTAACAAAGAGAAAGAGGGAGAAAACTCAAATTACTAAAATTCAGAATGAACAAGGAAATATCACAACAGACACGAGTGAAATACAAGACATAATTAGAAGCTATTTTAAAAATCTATACTCCAACAAAACAGAAACCCTCGAAACATCAACAAGTTTCTAGAGACATATGAATTAAGTAAACTGAACGAGGAGGACATACACAAATTAAATCAATGAATTTCAAGGAATGAAATAGAAGAGGTCATCAAAAGTCTACCAACAAAGAGAATTCCAGGACCAGATGGGTTCTCAGCTGAATTCTACAAAATCTTTAAAGAAGAGCTCATTCCAATACTTCTCAAAATATTCCATGAAATGGAAGAGGAGGGAATCCTCCCAAGCTCGTTCTATGAAGCCAATGTCACCCTGATACCTAAACCAGACAGAAACACATGGAGGAAAGAAAATTTCAGACCAATATCCTTAATGAACATCAACACAAAAATTCTCCACAAAATTTTAGCAAATCGCATACAAAAATTCATTAAAAAGATAGTGCACCATGATCAAGTGGGTTTTATACCAGGGATGCAAGGTTGGTTCAACATCCAGAAATCAATAAATGTCATTCACCATATCAACAGACTTAAAGTTAAGAATCACATGATTATTTCAATACATGAAGAAAAAGCACTCCATAAAATACAGCATCCCTTCATGCTCAAAACACTAGAAAAAATTGGGGTAGTGGGAACATTCCTAAACATTGTAAAGGCCATCTACATTAAGCCCATGGCCAATATCATTCTAAATGGTGAAAAACTGAAAGCATTCCTCCTAAAAACTGGAAAAAGGCAGGGATGCCCTCTTTCGCGACTTCTATTCAACATCGTCCTTGAGACTCTAGCCAGAACAATTAGAAAAACCAAAGAAATTAAAGGGATACGAATTGGAAAAGAAGAACTCAAACTATCCTTGTTTGCAGGTGACAGGATTATATATTTAGAGGAACCTGGAAATTCCAACAGAATACTTTTAGAACTCATAAATGAATTCAGTAAAGTAGCAGGTTACAAGATCAATGCTCATAAATCTAATGCATTTTTATAAATGAGTGATGAATCTTCAGAAAGAGAAATTAGGAAAACTACCCCATTCACAATAGCATCGAAAAAAAAATACTTGGGAATCAATATCACAAAAGAGGTGAAAGAAATCTACAAAGAGAACTACAGAACACTAAAGAAAGAAATTAAAGAAAACCTTAGAAGATCGGAAGATCTCCCATGTGCTTGGATAGGCAGAATTAATATTGTCAAAATGGCCATACTACCTAAAGTGCTATACAGATTCAATGCATTTCCAATTAAAATGCCAATGATGTAACTTACAGAAATAGACCAAGGAATTATAAAATTCATCTGGAAGAATAAAAAACCCAGAATAGCTAAATCAATCCTCAGTAGAAAGAGCAAAGCAGGGGCTATCACAATACCAGATCTTCAACTCTATTACAAATCAAGAGTAACAAAAATGGCATGCGATTGATACCAAAATAGACAGGTAGATCAATGGTACAGAATAGAGGACATGGACACAAACCCAAATAAATACGATTTTCTCATACTAGACAAAGGGTCCCAAAATGTGCAATGGAGAAAAGATATCCTCTTCAACAAATGGTTCTGGGAAGACTGGAAAACCATATGCAACAGAATGAAATTAAACCCGTATCTCTCACCCTGCATAAATCTCAACTCAAAATGGATCAAAGACCTTGGAATGAGACCAGAGACCCTGCATCTTGTAAAAGAAAAAGTAGGTCCAAACCTTCAACTTGTTGGCTTAGGATCAGACTTCCTTAACAGGACTCCCATAACACAAGAAATAAAAGCAAGAATCAACATCTGGGATAGATTCAAATTAAAACGCTTTCTCTCAGCAAAGCAAACTATCAGTAATGTGAAGAGAGAGCCTAGAGAGTGGGAGAATATCTTTGTCACTCATACTTCAGATAGAGCACTAATTTCCAGAATGTATAAAGAACTCAAAAAACTCTACACCAATAATACAAATAACCCAATCAACAAATGGGCTAAGGAAATGAAAAGACTCTTCACAGAAGATGATGTACAAGCAATCGACATTTATATGAAAAAATGTTCAACATCTATAGTAATAAGAGAAACGCAAATCAAAACTGCCCTAAGATTTTATCTCACCCCAATTAGAATGGCGATTATCAAGAACACAAACAACAATAGGTGTTGGCGGGTATGTGGGGGAAAAAGGTACACTCATACATTGCTGGTGGGGTTGCAAATTAGTGCAGCCACTCTGGAAAGCAGTGTGGAGATTCCTTAGAAAACTTGTAATTGAACCACCATTTGACCCAGCTATCCCACTCCTTGGCCTATACCCAAAGGACTTAAAATCAGCATACTACAGAAGTACAGCCACATCAATGTTCATTGCTGCTCCATTCACCATAGACAGATTGGGGAACCAACCTAGATGCCCTTCAGTTGATAAATGGATAAAGAAACTGTGGCCTATATATACAATGGAATATTAGTCCACAATGAAGAATGATAAAATTATGGTATTTGCAGGCAAATGGATGAAATTGGAGAATATCATGCTAAGTGAGATAAGCCAATCTCAAAAAACTAAAGGACAAATGATCTCACTGATAAGCAGATGAGGACATATAATGGGGGGTGGAAGGGGTGGGGAGGAAGGGAAAAAATAATGGGTCAAACAACATTGCCCTATGTAAATTTATGATTATACAAATGGCATTCCTTGACTCCATGTACAAATAGAGAAACAACATGTATCCCATTTGTATACAATAATAAAAAAAAGTTTTTAGTGAGATGAGTAGGGAGAAAAAACTGGTGTAGAAGGAAGAGCTCTATGAGTTTAACGTTAGGTTAAGCCTAGATTTAGGGTTTAGTGTCAGAGTCAATTCATGGTCAGTTTCAGGGTTAGGGAGAAATGTGGCAAGTAGGAAGAACTTAGGTTTATGCTTAAAGTTAGGGTTAGGTTCAGAGTAAGAGTCCGTATTTATGGAGTATAGGGAAGGCCATGGTGGAGAGTCAGAATTGTTCTCTGAGGTGTGTATATTGGAGTCTCTGTGAGGTGAGTATATAGACTCTTCGAGGTAATTACAGAGGGCTTGCAAAGAAACATTGTTTCTTCTTGTAAAGAAGTATGGTTGTACTCAATGACTTATGTAGGGACTTCTCTGATGTGTGTAGGAACTGCTCTAGATTTGAGTATGGAGGGTACATTATGCTGTGTATGAAGGTTTAACTGAGGTTTGTAGAGAACTCTCTCTGAATTTGGTAGCATGTAGTCTCTGAACTGTGTTTTGTGGATTTTATGTGGTGTGCAGGATGGTTAGAGAGCAAAAAGAAGTGTGTGAGTGTCCTTTCAGTTGAGTTGGGAGGGCTCACTAAGGTGTACAGATAGGGTGCACTGAGATGAGTAGAAAGGGTTCAGTTAGTTGTGTTTGTATGTTTTTATGATGTGAGTAGTGAGGGCTCTTTTACATGACTAAGGAGGACAAATTGATATAGAAGGGTGGGTCTCATAAAGTTTGTAAGGGGGATATATATGGTCTGAAATTAGGAATCATGGAGATGAGTAGGGTGAACTCTGAGCTTTGCCATGTATGTTAACTGAGGTGTGTAGTTAGGCCTAATTGAAATTTAGAGGGATAGTACTTTGATGTGTGTTTGGAGGACTCTAAGAGTTGTGTAGGTATATTAGGAGGGAAGAGGGATCTATGAGGGATGTAGAAGCCCTGTTTGACATAGTAGAAATGCAATCTCAGTTATGTAGGGAGGGACTTCAGTGAGTAGTGAGATATCTGATATGAGTAGCAAGAATAAACTCAGGTGTGGTGAGAGGAATATTTGAGGATAGAAGAGAAAATATCTGAGGTGTTTTGGTATGACACTCAGAAAAGTATCATGGGTGTTCTTTTAGTTTTGTAGTTTTGGCCCTTGGAGGTAAATATGGAGGACTTTTTTGTTAGTTTTGAGGGCTACAATAGATGTGTAGGTAGGGTTTTTAAAGGTTTTTTGATAGGGCATTCTGAGGTTTGTATAGAAGTCTCTCTGAGATTTGTAGGAAGGACTGTTGAATGAGGTGTATAAGGTGGGGGCTCTTTGGTAAAAATTAAGAGTTAACAGAGGTGTGTATTTGTGGACATCTATGGTGAGTAAGGAGAGATCTCTGAGATAAATGAGGATGAACTGAAGTTTGAAAGGAGGGCTCTATGAGTTGTGTAACAGGGCCCTCTGAATAGTGAAATTATGGCATTCTGAGGTGTGTAGAGGTATGGTGTGTAGTGTGTAACAACAATTCTCTGGTCATAACATTGATACAGTGATTGATAAATAATTTTTGTGTAGGAAATGTGTCTAAGGTGTGTATGGATGACCCTCTGAATTCTGTAGAAAGGGCAGTTGATATGAGTAGGTAGGGTTCTGAACTGTGTGCAGAGGTGACTACTATGTGTGTAGGAAGTGTTCACTGAAGTGTGAAGGAAAGGCTCTCTGAGATTTGTAGTGCAGATGATTTGATGTGTTCAGAGAGGCCTCTATTAAGTATGCAGGAAGAATCTATAAGGGGTGTAGAGGGCTTTTGTATACATAGGAGTGCTCTCTGTTGTGTACATTGAGCCCTCAGAAATGAATAATGAAATCTATCTACTATGACTAGGGAGAACACAATGAAATATAATGGGAATATTCTTTGAGTATAATAGGGGGAATCCCTACATTGTTTAGGGAGGTCACTCAACAGTGTTTCCAGTCATCTCTGAGGTGTGTCAGATCAACCCTCAGAGGTCAGTAGAGAGGGCATTTTGATGAGTAGTAAGTTGTTTCCGAGTTGTGTAGTAGGGTGTGTTGTTTGTAGCATGGAAATTCTGAGATTTGAACTAGCATCTCAGTGGAATTGATAGGAAGCACTCTCTGGCATGTATAGGAAAAGCTGAGTTGTTTAAGTGTTGCTCAATAAAGTGTGAAGACAGTGTACCTATGGGGTATAAGAATGGGAATTTGAGGTGTATAGAAATAGCTTTTGGTATTAGTAGGGAGTCATTATTTAGACATGTAGGGAAATGAGTTTGAGGTGTGAAGTAAAGATTCTCTGAGGTGTTAAGTGGGTTCTCAGTTTTATGTAGGGTGGGCTCTCTGACATGTAGGGAGAGCACTCTGAAGGGTGTAGGAGGGCTTTCTGAGGTTTGTAGGAAGACTTATTGATGAGAGTGTAAGTGTTCACTTAAGTGAATTACAAGGATATTTTCAGTGTATAGAAAATTTCTCTGTGGTGAGTAATTGTGAATTCTGAGGCATGTATTGCAGGCTCTCTGACATGAGTAGAAATCTCTCTAAGTTGTTTACAAATGACTTGCTAAGAAGTATAGTTACTAGGTCTTGTGAAGTACTAGTTTGCACTCACTCAAATATGTAGTTATATCTCTCTGAGGTGTGGAGGGAATGATGTAAGGTGGTGCACTTTTAAAGGATAGTATCACAGCTTGATCAACATCAAATTCAATGAGAGAAAAATATGATACACAAATATAAACCCACACAGACAAAACATTGAGGGTCTAGTGCTATCTAAATGGAAATCTGAACCGAGGGTTAGACTCTACTCACTTCTAATGGTCTCTCCTCTTTCACCTCTGGTCTTCTTGAGAAATATTGCCAGAGTTGTAGGTCCCAACATTGATACAGTTCTTCCAATCTTGTGAAAGTTCCCTACTAGGAACTTTCCAGAGAAATAAGCAAACAAAAATGAGTAAACAACGAGAACTCATGGCTCTGGACTTGCTATCTCAATGCAAGTGAGCAGAATGGAAGTTTATCTGGAATGTGGGTGCCTAACTACTAGGGTTCCAAGTTCTGTGTGTTCTGAGGTCACTTCCTTGGGGACTCCATACCCAAAGCCCTTTCTCACACAAGATGGTCCTAATGGCCCACTGAGATGCAGGTTCCCCCCATCTTCCCTTGACATATACACAAGAGGACATGGTTTCACTAACACACACTTTTTCTGGAACCAGATGTCTCAGGTGTAGCCAACTCACCTGGTTTAGAGAGACAGTTTGAATTAGACCCATTTCCTCCTTCTGGCCATGTGAGTGGTCCTGAAGAAGTCATTATGCCTTACAAGGCCTGAATACTTTTGCCATTTATTCCTCTGAGAGTGTTCTAGTGTATGCTTTTGAAGTTGCATCAGGTGTATAAGGCCATTTTTATATGTACTCCTTGGGAACCCTAATGTTTTAGTCATGTGTCTGTAATGCACCAACATACAGAAAATGCAACACAGAAAGGAGAGGGACAGGGGATAACATACATCTCTACCATGATGTGAGCCAACAGTGAAAGAGGGGAAATCAAATTCTACCTTGTCCTTGTTTCTACTCTGACCCACTGGAAGTTTTTTTCTTCACTTATTTTCAGAGATAGACTCCCTGTGCCATAGACCTTCCAATGATTCCTGAAAAAATTTAGAATTCTTTCATTATTTCTTCTCATTTTATTATGTTGGTACACTACACGGGATCACTGGCACCAAAGAATTCTATTGTCCAAAACCTATAGCTTCCCCATCATCATCTGGTTTCAAAGAAAAAATAAATCAGCAAGAACCATGGCATTTCACTTCTAAGATGTAGTCATCAGAATTCTCACTTCTTTGTCTCCATAGTCCCATAGCAGTGGCACTGCTATATTTCCAGAGATCTTTTAGAAAAGTTTGTGGCAGCAAGCAAAGTTCCAGGGACCCCAGTAAATACCAAGGAACTGGCATTTCCATTTTCATTTCTAAATTCCTCACATAGATGAAAATATTTTGGTTATAAAATTCATGAATGCAATTTTTATCAAGAAGAAATGATGGTGTGAATTTGCCAAGACTTTGTTCAATACCATGGTCAAAGCCATGGAAGTGGAATTCTCTTTCTTTATTTCTTTAGGGAACATCTGCATTGCTTCATTCAAGGTCACAGAAGGTCACTTCTTTTAGTGTCTGTTGCTGAAGACAGTTTATTTCTATTCTTGTAACTAAAATTTGGAAAGACGGCCCCAATAGAAGAGCAAATAACCAACTCAGAAGATAATATTTATTCAATATCTAAGGTTACTGGAAGAGAAAGAAGTACTGACAATTCAGTTTTGAAAAATGGAAAAGGACCAGGTAACCACTCTCTTCAGGGGATAGTCATTAATCTAATCCAGGTTCACTGAGTGCCCTGTGCCCACTTTTGAATGAACACAAGAAGCTGATCTCCTTCTCTTCTATTAAGAAAATAAAAAAATTACCAAACTATCTCAAAGACTTAGAACCATCTTGCTTGTGCACCCATAACCACCTTATTACCTACCCACAAATGTGAGAGTCTGATGATAGACCACTGGCTTGGAAAGACTTGAATATCAATACTCATATGTGCAATCACCTCTTTGAGAGGGATCCCAAAATAGGACATTGCTGAATGCTTCTGTGTTCCTTGAAATTTGCTTGGGAATAACAAATGGGGAGGATCACCACAAAGAAGACCTGCAACTCTGAATGGTACTGAGTTTGGTATGCTCTGAGGCACCAGTGAACTTGAAAAAAGGAAATAGACTCTGTTTTTTTTAAGCTGGTAAAATCTATGTCATGGAAAATTCTCCCTCCTCTTATCTCCTGCTCCTGTAGGTATTCATCTTATGACATTATGGCATTATGTGATAATGTTCCCTACCCACTAAGTTTCTTCAGGAAGGAGAAAGAACCCTTTATGAGCTTTGACAGGCCTGATAGGACCATGAAATGAGCAGAAGTTCAGTCAGTTTTCAAGTCATTATAAAAAACTTTAAGCTAGCAAGTTCAGATAGTGATAATTTCTCATAATTGACCACTCTTTGAAAATGCCTAAAAATTGATTTGCTGGGATCATCGCTTACTTCTACAAAACAGGAGAAAAAAGAAATCACAGAAAAGGGGTGATGGATCCTGGGTTTCAGAAGGGTTTGATTTCACTGGAAACAGATTCACTGTCTTAACAAATAAGTCCCATGAACAAGTATAACGCCTACATGAGTGATATTTTCTTGAGTCTAATACATCTTTCTACCAATATCCTTAACATGGTTCTGTACCCAGTTGTCCCAATCCTGAGTTTCACACTCTGAAGCATGGCACCACCACATCCAAACACTGAGGCACCAAGCTCTGAAGGCTGTACTATTTCCTTTCTAAGAAGAGCATCCATGACACAGGTGTAGTGTGCCAAACTCTCAATAGAAAAATCTGAAGAACATATAATCTTTTAAAATTATGATTTTTATGACAGCAAAACCAATGTAGACAAAATAAAAATTTTATTATGACCACAGCTTCCCTACTGAAACCCAAATTAGGCAAATACAGTGATTAAAGGCACAGTGTGAATCCCAGAACAATTAATGTCAGTGCTAGATTGAGACACCCTAGATACACAACCCATAGACTTTGCCCTCTGGTGTTCTGTTAGCAAGGAGCAGCAAGGGAGAGCAGTCTACATATGTCCCTCCTCATGTTCTCACATCTGCAGCTGTGTACTCATGGTATGGTGATCCTGACAAAGAGACCATGGAACTTAGGGGGCACTTGGATTTTCTCAGATGCAAGACTGCAACTCAGATCTGAAGGGTCAAATCCCAGGTGGCATGCAATCCTGTGTGTGACTGAGGAATGTTTCATTGCAGTTGCAATATTGGTGACATGTTCCTCCCAGAGAAGTGGGACAAAGATGATGCTTTTCATGTGGATTGGTCTGTTGCCTTCTGAACTCTTTCAGTTACTGGGCATGGTTTGTTTCTAATGGAGCCTGTTGAGCACTTGTATCCTGGTTCCAGTTAGTGCTCTGTCTTGCTTGTCTGCTCGCTGCCAGTGAAGCTCATGAGGAGCAGCCCTAGTCATGAGAATTCTATAATAGTATGGATTCTATAATAGTACTACCATTCACAGACAACTGTTATATCACTTTTGGGTGGTGTAGTATTGGTATTACATTACTATTAATAACTGAGGACAGATACTACATTAGATTGAGGTGTTTTATTATGATATTATTTTTGCATAATAGACTACATAACAGCTATTATATTTGTTATGGATGTTATCGCACACCTCTTCTATCAGTATCCAAGGTCTATAGAAGCTATTATGTAAATATTAAAATGCTATGCTATGGATAATGTAAGAGTATTAAAACCTCAGGGTCATTATTATATTTGTTACTTCCTATAACATAAATATTACATCAATTTTAAAAGGCACCTATCATATCAGTTTGATATGTCATAATATGGATATCATATTAGTATTAAAAGCCATAAATAAACCTTTAGGTCACATTTAGAAACTCAAGTATGCATATCATTTTAGGATTAAAATCAACATGGTAGTTGATACATTAATTTTAATGATAACTTGTAAAAATTATTTAATGCCAAAAATGCAGATATTTTATTGCATAAGTTGTATAATATCAATATGCTACTGTTAAATGTTGCAGAACACCTGTTTACTAGTTTTAGAAATTATATCAAGGATATTAAATGAATATTAAAATCCACAAGTAAGTTATTATGTTGGTTTCAGGGTTTATGGATAAGATGGCATATAGTAAGTAATATTAAAGGCTATAGGACATATATTTCATTGGTTTTTCAGGTGATATATGGATGACATATTTGTATTTCAAGGTAGAGTGGAGCTAGTATATTCATTTTTGATGCTAGACTATGAATAACACATTAGATTTATAGGCCACAGCATAGCTTTTATATTTGTATTTGATACTCTAGTTTGAATATTATATTAGTATTTGAGTACTCTGAATGACTGTGATATCCATTTCTAATGTTGTAAGATCAGACTGTTCATTGCTTGTATTTTTTGTAATTTACATGTTAACCTTTAAAAAATAACTGGTATTTATAAAAAAGTGGCCAAGTGAGGATTGTATATGAATGTGAGAATCCACAGAGCAAATACTTTGTGAGTATTTTAGGCCACAGTGAAGATTTTATGTGAGTGTTTGAGGTCAAGGGACAATATTATGTAAAAGTTATCAGAATGAGAATAAGTAAATGTCATAGACCACATAAGGATATTCTGTTCACTGGCTATAATGAGGTAATTATCAGCATGTCAGAGACATTGTGAAGGTATTATGTGAGTGTTGGTAGGCAGATTAAAGATATTATGTGAATGTGAGCTGCCATATTGAAGACATAATGTGTCAGAGGCCTCAGTGAGTGTAATGTCCGGATTTCAGTGGCTACAGTGAGGACAGTTTTTCAAGGTTAGTGGTCAGAGTGAGAAGATTATGTAAGACCCTGAGGCCATAGTAAGTATATTATATGATTGTCAGAGGCCAGGTAAGGTCTTTATGTGAGTGTCAGATGTTATAGTGAGGGTATAATATGAGTTTAAGAGGCCACATGGAGGATATTTTATGTGTGTCAGAGACCAGAGGAAGAGTATTGAGTAAGAGACAGAGGTTTTAGTATGGACATTATGTGCATGTAATTATTCATAGTAAGGATATTATGTGAAAGTCAGTGTCCAAAGTGAGGGTAATATATGACTCTGAGAGGTCACATAATATGTGAGTTTCAGAGGTCACAGTGAAGATATTATGTGAAAGTCAGAGGCCACATTGAGGTTCAGATGTTTGTATCAGAGGCCACAATCAGGGTTTTATGTGATTATCAAGGTAATAGTGAGGGAATTTTATGAGTCAGACCAAGGGAAGATATTATGTGATTGTCATGGCAACGGTGAGTGTATTATATGAGTGTCAGAGGACACAGGGTATTATGTGAGAGTTAAAGACCATCGTGAGGATATTGTGTGTTAGAGGGCACAGTGAGGACTTTACATAAATGTCTGAGTCCACATTGCTGACATTATATCAGTGTCAGATGCCAGGCTGTGTTTATTGAGTGTCAGAAGCCTCAGGGAAGATACTCAATGAGTGGCAGTGGTCACAGTGATCACTTTGAGAATATTATGTGTCAGTGGTAAGAGTGATGATATTATGTGAGTGTCAGAGGCTACAATGAGGGAATTATGTGAGTCTTATTGGCCACAGTGAGGGTATTATATCAATATCAGAGGCCACATTGAAGATATTATTTGAATGTCAGAGGCCACTGTTATGGCATTTTGTGAGTTTCAGAAGTCAGAGTGAGGTAAAATTCAGAGGTATAATTGTGTATATTATGTAAGTGTCAGAGGTCACAGTGATGGTATTTTATGAGTGTCAGGACCAAATGAAGATATTATGTGAGTGGCAACTCTCCCAGAAAGAATATTGTATGAGTGTCAGAGGCTACAGTTAGGATATACTGTCCATCACGGGGACAACACAGTGGAAATTCTGTGGGCGTCAATGTCCACAGTGAGAATATTTTGTCACATCAGGGGCCAGCTTGAGGATATTATGAGAGTCCCAAGTCACAGTGACTGTCTTGGACCATAGTGAGTGTATTATGTGAGTGTCAGAGTTGAGAATTATATTATGTGAGTATATGAGGTCACATTGAAGGTATTTGGTGAGTATTAGAAGCCACATTGAGGGTATTATATGAGTGTCAAGGTAATAGTGATGGCATTTTGTGAGTGTCAGATGCCAAGAGAGGATATTATGTGAATATCAGGGGCAAAAGTGAGTATATTAAGTGAGTGACAGAGGTCACCGTTAGAATATTATGTGAGTTTCAGAGGCCAGATTGAATTTATTATATGAATATCAGAGACCAAATAAGGGCATTATATGAGTATCAGAGGCTACATTGCAAGCATGATGTGTCTCAGATCACAAAAAGATATTATGTGCATGACAAGTCACATTGAATGTAATATGTGAGTATAGGAGGCCAATCTGTGGATATTTTGTTAGTATCACAGATTAGAATAAGGATACTATGTCAGTATCAGAGAACAAAAGGATGACATTATGAGTGCAAAAATTCACAGAGAGGATATTACATCAGTTTTAGACATCACAAATTATGTCAATGTCAGAGGTCAAAATGAGGATATTTTATGTGTGTCAGAGGACCCAGTGATTATATTTATGTGACTTTCAGAGGACACAGTGCAATATTATGTGAATGACAGAGAACAAAGTGGTAGTAGTCTGGGTCTGTGGTCAAAGTGTGTGTATTATGTGATTGTCACATAATTGACCAGAATTGGCAATTTATTTGAATGTCAGAGGGTACAGTGAGGGTATTAAGTGAATGCCAGAGGTCACAGTAGAGTTAATATGTGTCAGCGGTAGCATTGATGATATTATATGTCAGAGGCCAATTAAGGATATAATGTCTGTGTCAGAGGTCAAATTGAGTGCATAATGTGAGTATCTGAGATAGCAATGAGATTATTTGAGTGTCAGTGGTCAAAGTGAGAATATTACATTAGTGTCATAGGTCAAGTGAGGATAATTTGTGAATGTCATAATCCAAAGTGAGGGTATTACATAAGTAACAGAAGTCCCAGTGAGGTTATATTGTGATTATAAAAGGTCACAGTGAGGACATTATGTGAGTGTCAGAGGTCATGTGAGGACATTATGTGACTATCAGATTCACAGTGAGGATATTATGTGAGTGTCACAGAACAGGTGAGGAAATTGAGTATCAGAGGTACCAGTAAAGATAAATAAAAGTGTCCAAAATCATTTCAGAAAATAATGTGAGTGTCAAAGATCACAGTGAGGACATAATGTGAGTATGAGTGACCACAGAGGTACTATGTCAGTTTCTTAAAAAGAACAATGAGAATATTAATTGAGTGTCACAGGGCTCAGAAAAGGAATTGTGTGAAAGTCAAAGGACACACTGAGGTATACTGTGAGTGACTTAAGCCATGTAAGGATGTTATGTGTGTTAGAGAGGTCACACTGAGGATATTATTTCAGAATTAGAGGTCAAAGGAGCATATTATGTATCTGTCAGAGACATAGTGAGTATATTTTATGAGTGTGATAGAACAGAGTGAGGGTAATAAGTGGTAGATGTCACAGTGAGGGTAATCTGTGAGTGTGAGATGTTAGATGAGGGTATCATGTCAGTGATAGAGGCCAATGGAGGACAATTATGTCAGAGGTCAGAGTGAGGTTATGTGTCAAATATTCCATTGAGGGTATGACATTAGTGTCAAAGGGCAAGTTAGAATATTTTTTACTGTCAAAAGTGACAATGAGCTTATTTTGTGAGTGTGAGATGTCAGCATGAGAATATTGTTGAGTGTCAGAAGTCAAGTTAGGCTATTTTGTGACTATCAGAGTCACAGTGAAGATATCATTTGAGTGTCACATGCCATAGGGAGGTAAGTGAGTATCATAGAAAGTAATAATTATATTATGTCAGTGTCAGTGGTCACAGTGAGGTTGTTATGTCACTCTTAGGGTTTTATGTGACTTTCAGAAGCCACTATGAGTAGATATGTGTATCAGAGAAAAAAGTGAGGTTATTATGTCAGTTTCAGAGGCCACAGTACAAGTTTCATGATTATACCTGAAGTCACATTGAAGGTATTTTTTGAGTGAGAGAGGTCACAAGAAGGATAATTTTTCAGTGTCAGAGGTCACTATGGATATATTATGTGAGTCTAAGAGGCCATATTGATGGTATAATGAGAGTTTCAGGGGTCACAGTGTGGGTATTTGGTGAGCATCATTGGTAAAACAGAGGTTACTACCTGAGGGTCAGAGGTCACAGTGAGGTATGTGAATGACAGGGCAAATTGAGGATAATATTTGAGTGTCACAAACTAAATTGAAGATGTCATGTGAGTCAAAATGTTCAAAGGCCATTTTGAGGCAATCGTGTGAGAATCAGGAGTCACAGAAAGGATGTTATATCTGAAACAGAGTTCACAGTGAGGTTATTATATGAGTGTCAGAGGTCAGACTGAGAGTATTATAAGTGTCAGAGGTACCACAGAGGTTATTATCTGAATGACTGAAATGACAGTGAGGATATTATATCAGCATCAGAGGTCAAAATGAGGTTTTAATGCATGAGTCATAAGTCATGATGAGGATATTATGTGAGCATCACAGGCCACAGTGAGTGTATCATGTGCATGTCAGTGGTCACACTTAGCATATAATCTGAGGACACACTGAGGGTATTAAGTAAGTGTCAAAGGTCACAGTAAAGGTAATGTTTGAGTGTGAGGGTTCACAGTGGGGGTACTATATGAGTATCAGAAGTCACACAGAGTATTATGTGAGTGACACAGGAAAACTGAGGATATTATGTGTCAGGGGATATAACGAGAAAATATTTTCAACATCAGAGGACATAGTGAGAATATTTTATGTATGTAACATGTTATAATGAGGGCATTTTGTTAGAGTCATGAACAAATTGAGGACATAATGTGAATGTCAGAAGCCACACGGAAGTTTTCATATAAACATCAGAGATCAAGTGAGGATATAAAGTGTGTCACATTATTATCAGTGTATCAGGGTATTATCAGTGGAGAGGCCAATGTGAGAATATTATTTGAGTGTCTGAGATCATATTCAGATTATTAAATGAATGTAAATGGACAAAATAGGATATTATGTCAGTGTCATAGGACACAATGAGGACAGTAAATGAGTGTTCAGTGTCACAGTGAGTATATTATTTTAGTTTAAGAGGCCATGCTAAATTATTATGTAGTGTCAGAGCCCAGTGAGTTATTGTAATAGTGTCAGGGGCCACTTTTATGCTATTATGTGAGTGTCAGAGACCAGAGTGAGGGATTTATGTGAGTGCCAGAAGCCATAGTGAGGGTTTCATTGCAGTGTCAGATGCCCCAGGTAGGATACTATGTATCAGGGGATGCTGTGAGTGTATTATGTTAGTGTCTGAGGTCACTCTGTGATAATTATATGAGCATCAGAAGCCATATAATTGATATGATGTCAATTAGAGGGCACATTGAGGGTATTAGGTTTGTTTCTCACGTCACACTAAAGAAATAATATGAGTGGGACATGTCACTGTGATGGTATTATGTCAGGTAAGAATGAGGGTGTTATGTGAATGTAAGAGGACACAGTAGGGTATTATGTGAGTGTCAGCAGTCAAGTGAAGATATTATGTGAATGGCATAGGATACATTGAAGGTATTATGTGAGTGTTAGTGGCCACAGGAGACTACTGAATGTCTGAGATGGTACTGACTATTCTGTGTTCATGTCAGAGGCCACAGTGAGGATATTTTGTGGGTGACAGAGGTCATGTGACAACAATATGTGAGTGCCTGAGGCCATAGTGAGAATTTTTTGTGTGTGTGATCAGAGTCCACAGTAAGGATATTCTGTGAGTGATTCAAGAACAGTAAGGATATTAGGTCAGTATCAGAGGACAAGAGAGAATATTATGTGATTTCCAGAGGCAACATGAAAGTATTTTGGGAGTGCTTGAGTCACAGTGAGTAAATTATATAATGTCAGAAGTCTGGTGAAAATATTGTAAGACTGCGACATTGAGGATATTTGGCAATTGTCAGAGGGAAGAATAAAGGTATTATGTGATGGACAATAGGTACAGGGAAGGTATTAGGTGAGTGTCAGAAGTCCCCATGAGAATATTCTGAGTGTCAGAGGCCACATTTTGGTATTATGTGTCAGAGAGCACATACAGGTGTTATATTAGTGTCTGAGGTCACACTGAGGGTATTACGTGAATGTGAGAAATCACAGTAAGTGCATTTTTTGAGGATCAGAAATCACATTAGGGTATTTTATCAGTGACAATGGTTATACTTAGGGTATTATTTGAGTGCCTGTGGTCACACCGAGGGTATTATGTGAGTGTTGTCATGCTGAGGTTATTATGTGTCAGAGGTCACAGAGTATAATATGTGAGGATTAGAGGTCACAGTGAGAATATTATGTTAGTGTCAGAGGCCAAGTTAGCATATTTTGTGTTTTACAGGTCACTTTGATGGTTTTACATCAGAAGTTCCAGTATGGTATTATATGAGTTTCAGAGATAAGAGTGAGCAAATTGTACAAGAGTCAGAGGCCACAGTGATTGTGTTATGTGTGTATAAAATTCTGAATTACATGTCAATGCCAGATGACAAGTGAGGACATTATATCACTGTCATAGGCCACATTTAAGATATTATGTAAGATTCAAAGACCTCACTGAGTATAATACGTGTGTAGGAAGACACAATTTTGGTATTATGTGAGTATCTGATATCACGATGGGGATATAATGTGTCAGTGGTAATAATGAAGGAATTAGGTAAGTTTCAGAGACCGATTGAGGACGTTCTGTGTCAGAGGCCACGGGTTGGTATTATATTAGTGTTTGATGTCACACTGAGTGTATTATGTGAGGAACTCATATGACAGTGAGTATAATATGTGAAAGACATTTTGTAAATGAGAAGATATTATTTAAATGCCGGAGGTCACTGTTAGGAGAAATTTTCAATCTCAGTGGCTATTCTGAATTAATATATGAATATATGTGAACATTTTAAGCATATTTGAGAGCATCAGATGCCATAGTGAGTATATTTGTCAATGGCAGGGGCCCTAGTGATATTATGTGACTGTCAAGGTCACAGTGATGATATTTTATGAATTTTAGCATAAGGGTGAGGATGTTTTGTGAGAGTCAGAGGCCAAGTGAGGGTATTATGTGAATGTCAAAAGCTACAGTAAGGTATTATGTGAGTGTCAGATGTCACATTGAGCATAATATGGATAGTAAAAGGCCCCAGTGAGGGTATATGTTGAGTGTCAGAAGTCAGTTAAAAACTATATGTGATAGACTAAGGGGAGGGTGATATGTGAGTTTCAGAAGCCAAGTAAGAATATTATGTGAATGTCAGAGGCCAGAGTAATGTAGCATATCAACATAAGAGACCACAGTGTGGGTATTATGTGAGTATAAGAGATAATAATGAGGGCATTATGTGAGTTAACCAGGTCATGTCAAGATATTATGTGACTCTCAGAGATCACATTCTCCATTTTTGAGATTGAAAAAAAAATATTTATCTTGAAAGATTGACTAGGAAGTTTAAGGCACATACCCAGGATTTCATGGATGCCCAGTTCACACCAGTCTTGCCCTTGATGATGAGAAAAATGGATGTGGGGTAAGAAGAGGGAATAGAGCCAAGAGGTCCAAAAGAAAATGCAATATGTTGGGACCAGGAGTCCCACATTCCTCCATGAAGTGTAAGCAAATGGGAGCCAGACGCTGTTCTCAGGTCTTGATATGAGGAATGGGCCACTTTCCTAACTAAGACCATTTTCCTGAAGACCATTTTCCTTGCTCAGCCAAATTAGACTTGTAATAAATATGCCCAAAGTCCTCCCAGCCATGGTGTGCCATGTGTCTCTGGGAGTCACAGCTTGAGGTCAGTATAATGTTGGCTAATTGAGGTTTAATTTTGCATCCATTCCTTCTGGGCACATTGGGCTAGATGTTGATATTAAGGCTGGCACAGACTCTTCGGCATGTCTGACATGGCCCACAGTCTCCTAGGATTTTATAGCCAGTGCAAGTATCAACATGAACAAGAAGTAATGACAGTAAGGGGACTAGGACTCTAGTTTCATCTTAGTGTTAACAAGCAGCATATCAGCACATAACCCTCAACAGTGCTGATGAAGGAACTTCCCTGTGGGGTCCTCTTGAGGGGATTTAGGCATTAGGATGAGAGAAAAAAAGACTCAGAGAACTGCAGAAGTGGCTGGCAGAATAGTCTGTGTCCCTTGAATTCCCTTAAAATGCTAGAGGATGAGCCAGAAGCAAAAGGTTCACTTGTGAATATTCACCCTGGATAGTAAAATCCCTGAGGTCAGGGTCAGGGCTCATTGTCTACAGAACACTGACAATTCAGTCCCATGAAAATATTCATTTTAATTCTCAACAGTTAGGTTAAAAACACTCAAGATGACTTGGATTCTGCAGCATCCAGTACCATTATTCTTTGTATGGCATCTTCCTTGGGGCAGGACAGGTTAGGCACACCTAGATGAACTTCCTAACATTAGTACCCAGTGGCAGCTATGTAGGGTTTTCAGGAGCAATTTGGGTGTCCCAGGCAGCTCTGAGCCTCTAAGTGGGGACAGTGAGCCTAATTAGGCCACATATCTCTATATTTCTGCACACCATCCCACAAGTTTACTAGCAGCACTTTAGTTGAATATGTTTGAGACCTTTTGCTCAACAAGTTCATCATCAGATGACACAGTAGTAATCTCATTATTCATGCAATTTTCTATTTTCTTACATTTGAGTATTTTCTGAGTTACTTAAACCACCATATTTTTAACTTATCATTCTTAAATCTGCATAAGAGTTGTGGAATAATGTACCAATTGATTCATGCATATTACTCCTCCTGAGTATTTAGGTTCCTCTAGTTTTTAGCTGTATGAAAATAATCTTGAAATTTAAAGATCTTACCCAATATAGAAAAACCAGAGAGTGTGTAGAGAATTTTTGGTTGGGGAAGGAATTCTGTTGTCTCCCATCCCTTTCCAACAAGACCAGTCTTTCTTGAAATCCTGTTTCCTTGGCACAAGCTCAGCCCTTGAATGGCCCAGTACTTTGCCCTCTTGACTTTGTCACTTGCCCCTACCCAGCTCTCTTCCTGGTGCAATTGTGCTGGATCTTGGATGGTGGGAAGCAGCCTCCCATCTTGGTTATCGCCCATGAATACTGGAAGAGGACCCCGAGGTAGCCAGACCAAAGCTCAGTTGTAAAATAGGGTGGAACTACAGGGAGTAGAGTGGCTAACTGTGAGAGAAAAGGACACAGATCACAGCCTGACTCCTGAAAGACACAGTGACTCCATAGTGCTTTCTAAGGAAGATACAATTTAGTCCATGTGCAGCATGTGGTTTAAGTGGTCACATAAAGCCTTTCCCATTCACAGAATGGAAAGTCTTGGAATCTTCAGGAGGAGGGTGAGATGGGGTGGGATTTTTAGATATTTTTAGGTGACCCAAGCCTGTGATTTCTATTTCTATAGATCATTAGAATCTAGCAGATCATGATGTAAATCTCCCAGGTGAGAGAATATCATTGTGACTGCATTGTCATATTACAGAAACTAGATTATTCTAGATTGAAGGATTAATAATCTGTCCTTGGTGTTAGGAACCCAATGTAATTTGTGGTGAAAATATTTTCAGTTGAATAAATGATAATCATGTTCCAGGAGTCTGGTGTCTTTGATTCAATATAGCTGTGCCTCAGCTATATTGTGCAAGATGGGGAGACAAAAGTTTTCAGGGCTGGCTAGCTTTTCTGTACACCGAGGGCATTTTTCTGCATGCTTTCAAAGGTTATTTTTTCCTTTGGTGTCTCCTCTGTTCTTCCATGGAGATTGGTCTCTGGCAGATATTTGAGAAGAATATGGACAGGACAGTGGGAAAAGATGACTGCTGAGCCTAGTACTGCCAGACTTCCTAGGGACAATGTGCAAACATGGTTTCTTCTTCCTAGAGCACTTAGCAAGCAATAAATTAAATTGTGAATTATGACTTGACTCAATAGTCAGGAATGAAGGTGCTGGAAATTACCATGGCTGCTGAATTATATCACATGGGTATGTGGTTGGAAACTAAGGATGCAGTGACCAGAACCAGGAACCTGGTTTTGAACTTGACTACATTTGGGGTAGGACATCTTCCAGGCCTCCTGGCTGAGGGAAGTTAGGACTTCCCTCACCTTGTACTCAGAGTAAAATGGAGATTAAAGGAGTGCCTGGATAACTGCACGTGGCAGAAGAGCACAGGGTTCATTTGTGTTCTCTTGTGACCCAATAACTCCAATTCTCCAAGCTGAGTCTGAAGACCCTGCCTCAGATGAATGATTTTGAATGCTGCACATATGACTGGTAATTAATTTAGTGGTTCTATGGGATTTTGAAGTCAATTTTCATTTGGGGTAAATGATACTCATTTTTATTGAAATTTGCCATAAACCACTGAGATTTTAAATACAATTTTGTAAGTTTAACAGGCAAGGTAACTCAAGAAAAATAAGTAAACAAAAAAACTTAAGTGCAAAAATTATAAAAGCAATGTGGAAATAAATATGTGTGGACTCCACTCGAAGATGTGAGCAGGCAGGAAGTCTTCCATACTCAGCCTCACATAAGATGAGGCAGAACATTTTCAAAATGTTAAAGGAAAAAGTTATGCTGTGTCCTAAAGATATGACAGGGATACAAAGCCAATCTGATTAAGGGAAGATGAAGAAAGTCTCCTTTGAGGAGGTGGCATATTGATGGTCAAAGGGAAGGAGAAGTAGACAAGAAGGCATTGGAGGGCATAATCCTGACAAAGGACTGTGGGCAAAACCCAAGTGGGCACATCTGAACAAGGTCAACTCACCTTGTTTGGACATGTGGGCTTTTTAGTTGACTAAGTAACTACTTTGAAAATTGTGTGGAGTTTAAAAGTGAGATCCTGGTAGGAGGGTCCTCCCCCTTGCAAGTGAATGCCCGGGTGCTTTTTTTCCCTGGCAGCCTGCAGGATCAGGTGCTTCCTATGACCACTTGTTAAAACAAGCATTTTGGTTAGAGAAAGTGATTGCATAGGTTTTGCTTGTGGTTCCTTTCTTTAGCACTTTCCCTTGGTCAACCTTGCCTGCCTGGATCCACAAGCATTTGTAGAGAGGTTATAAAAGCTCACAGTGTTCCAGAGATAACTCATGGCAGAATTTATAGGAACTTTCCTTTAAAAGGAACCAAAGAACTCTTTAAGGCCACAGGGTACATGGGGAGAACAGATTCATGAGAGGAGTGGGTGATGTCATTTCAAAATGTTTATTTACATACATTATAGAAGGCATTTCAAATACTTTACACAAGGCATTGGATTGTGAGGTATTTCTCTCTTGGACACCAATGTGCATCATCTTATGTCCAGAGAGTTGTGGGTACCGATTTTAGACAATAGAAATATGAATTCTAACTCTTAATTATTATGTGGAAGATTAGAAGCAATAAGTGTGTATTTCTGATCTTGTTTGAGAGACAGGTAGCTGTTTTGTGTTTTCAAAAACTGTTCCATTTTTGTTACTGGGCATTGAACCAGGGGCACTTGAGAGCTACATCCCTTGTTCATTATTATTTTTCTTAGTGGTAGTAGTAATGGTTGTATTAAGACAAGGTCTCTCTCCAAATTGCTTAGGGCCCTGCTAAATTTTAGAAGTTGACCTCAATCTTCTTATCCTTCTAATCCTTCTGACTCAGTTTCCCAGGTTGCTTAGATTACAGGCATGTGCACCATCCTGCCAGACTGAAGACTATATTTTTGATAATCCTTCAATGAACCCTGGGCTGGGAGTTTGCCTCTTATTAGAATAAGATCCCTGCCAGGGAAACCTGGCTTCTTGTCCTCTTTCTGACTTGTGGGACTGGAATCCTGCTGCCTGTGTGAAAGGGAATGCCAGCATGCCACTCTCCTGATAAGTGTTGGCTCTACATCCAACCTAACAAGAATCACCCCCATATACCCCTCACATTTATCAGGGTACTGAATTTTCACCAATCTCCATCCAGAGAGAAATCTGGAAAACTCAGCTCAGAGCTTTTTAAGAAGCTATGACAGGGTATTTTAACAGCAGATTCTAAGCTATAAAAGGCTGGTCAGAAATGGAAGAATTGAGCAATTTGTTTTAAAATGTGTATATGTGCTTTGCGTGTTTATAACCTAGAGTGTCCACTATAGAAAATCAGTTAAAAAAATAAAAAAAGAAAGTCCCTTTCTGAGTTCCCATTTTGCCTGAACAGTAAAATTTCTTTAATTTAGTATGGGGAACAAGTTGAAGAAATCTTTTGGACAGAAGTTGCTACAAACTTGAGATTTCCACCAGAATATCAATACCTCTTTCCCTTATATAAGTTGCTAAAAATTGCAAGGGCCAAACATGCTGTTCTAGATGAGTGTTTACAAATGAGCTTGTAAACATAGAACTTGTAAGGAATATCCTTTCTCTCAATCCTGCAGAGGCTTAAGATGCTTAATTCTGCCTCATATTTGGTAAACATGTTGGTTTACAAATGTTGGTCATAGAGACTGGGCTGCACAACCTTTTAGTGGCAGACATTTTTAATGAGAAATAAATGATGTACTTATATGAGCTGCCCATAAGTGCAACATTAAATTCTTGAAGTGTTTTGTATATTTTAATTTGACTATGAAAACTGGACATTTTTAGGGAAATTAAAAAACTTAAGAAAAAACATAATCCAGTTACTCAATGTACTGATTTACTTGGAATAAATTCAAGAGTAAAAATAGCAACAGTTTCCCCCTACTGGTATAGAAAAGTTACCTGCATACTTCTAAATCATAATCAAGTTCTTCTTGTTCTGTGACTTAAAAAGTAAAAAGAAATAAAGAAAGAAAAAGAAAAAAAAAAGAGTATCCAGGGCATTGGGTTAAAAGACAATTAATTGCATATTGCTTGTACTGGGTGCAACTAATATTGATCTTCCCCTCAAATGAGAGGTTTTGGAAATGTTCAAGATCAAAATAAGACTACTGGGAATTGGGGGGGGGTCTGCAATTTCCCAGTTCTTCACTGCTACAAGGGAAGATACAGTAACAAAATGAAAAAAAAGCAGGGTAAGAAATTTCCTAACAAACCAAGATGCTATTTTGATAGACTCCAATGACAGAATGGCAGTAGTAATCACAGAAAATGAGTTTAGAATCTACATAATTGAAATGATCTGTGAAGCAAAAGTTAAGAGAGCAAATGCAGGCAATGTATGATCACTCCAATAAATAGTTAAAATAGCAAATGCATATAGAAAAAGAGCACTTCAATAAAGAGATTGAGATTCTGGAAAAAAATAAAAGATCAAATACTTGAAAGAAATAATAAACCAAATTAAATCTCAATAGATAGCATCATCAACAGACTAGATCTTGTGTAAGACAGAATCACAGACAGTGAAGACAAAATACTCAATCTTGAAAATAAAGTTGACCAAACTGGAAAGATGGAGAGAAATCATGAATGGAACTTCCAAGAATTATGGAAAATTATGAAAAGAACAAATTTAAGCATTATCAATATCGAGGAAGGAAAAGAAATGAACAATGACTTCAATGAAATAATGTCAGAAAATTTTCCAAACCTGAAGAATGAAATGGAAAATCAAATACAAGAGACTTACAGAACACCAGGTGCAGAAAATTACAACATATCACACCAAGGCACATTATAATGAAAATACTTCACATACAAAATGAAGTTAGGATTTTATGGGCTGTGAGAGAAAATGATCAGATTATATATAAGGGGAAACCAACACAGATATCAGCAGATTTTTTCAGTCTAGACCCTAAATGGAAGAAGGACCTGGCAGAATATAATTCAAGCTCTGAAACAACATGGATGCCAATCAAGAATCTTATACCCAGCAAAATTAAACTTCAGATTTAATGATGAAATAAAATCTTTTCATGATAACAAAAGCTAAAAGAACCTACAAATAGAAAGCCTGGAGTAGAGCTCATTGTCAGCAAAATATTTAATGAGGAGAAAGTGAAAAACAACAATACAAGTCCACCAATGGAGAAACTACCCTAAAAAAAGTCAATCAAAGGAGAAACCAAGGCAAGTTAAAAATCAAAATTAAGCCAAAGTGACCAGTAAAACAAATCATATCACAATAGTAAACCTTAGTGTTAATGACCTAAACTCACTAATCAAAAGACAACAGCAGGTTGAATTAAAAAGAAAGTACCCAACAATATGCTGTCTTCAAGAGACTCATAGAAAATGACATCCACAAATTAAAGGTGAAAGGATGCAGAAAAACAAACCATGCACATGGACTCAGTAAAAATGCAGGGGTCTACAAGCTCATATCAGAAAATGTGAACCTCAAATCTAAGTCAGAAAGGATAAAGAAGGACATTTCATACTGCTTAGGGAAACAGTAAAGCAACAAGACATAACAATTTTAAATATTTATGCCCCAAACAATGATGCATCCTTGTACAACAAAGAAACCCTTCTCAATATGAAGAATCAAGTAAACCACAACCTAGTAATACTGGGTGACTTTACCATACCACTCTCACAACTACATAGATACTCCAAACAAAAAATTACAAAGAAACTATAGAATTAAACAATACAATCAATGATAACTACTTAATGGGCATGTATAGAGTATTTCATCCATCAAGTGAATACACTTTCTTCTCAGCAACTCATAAATCCTTCTCCAAAATATGCTAAGCCACAAAAAAGTCATTAGTAAATACAAAAAAGATAGAGATACTATCTTGCATTCTATCAGATCATAATGGAATGGAATTAGAAAACAATGATAAAATAAAAATAAAAACTTCTCCTACACCTGGAAGCTAAATAATATGCTATTGAACAATGCAATGATAACAGAAGACATTAAGAAAAAAATTAAAAATCCTTAGAGATAAAAGAAAACAACAGAACATATCAAAATCTCTGGTACACTCTGAAAGCAGTACAAAAAGGAAAGTTCATTGCATTGAGCTTATATATTAAATGAATAAAAAGTCAACAACTAAATGACTTAACATTACATCTCAAAGCCCTAGAAAAGCAAAAGCAGATCAATATCAAAAGTAGAAGACAAGAAATAATTAAAATCAGAGCTGAAATCAATGAAATTAAAACAAAAGGAATAATTCAAAAAATTGGCAAAACAAAAATTTAATTCTTTGTAAACATAAACAAAATAGATAAACCCTTAGTCATACTAACAAAGAGAAGGAGAGAGAAAACTCAAATTATTAAAAATCATGAGAAAAATAAATATCATGACAGACATCATTTAAATACATAAGTAGAAGTTACTTTGAAAATCTATAGTCCAACAAAATAGAAAATATTAAAGAAATTGACAATTTTTTAGAAACATACAATCCTCCCAAACTGAATCAGGAAGACACACAATGTAAGCAAATCAATTTCAAGCACTGAAATAGAAGAAACCATCAAAAGTCTATTAACTACGTTCTTGGAACGGAACTGGCCCACTAGTGAGAGCCTTTCTGAACAGAGCAGGCTCCGAGTCCCGGAGCCGCTGCAGTGCAGTGTACTCCTGCAAAGAACCAGGGGAGAGCCTCGATCTGCAAGCAGCCTCAGGGATAAGGGCAGGGCAGCCGGAGACCTCTTCAGGCGGCTCTGCCCACTCCGGCTGCGGGCTCTCTTCACGGGGCAATCCAAGATGGCAGCCTAGAGGGAGACTGCACCCCCAGTCGCTCCAGAACCCAGGAGTTAAGAAGGGGAGGCATTGAGAGACTCGGACTGAAATAGAGCCACGGGTGAGTCTGTCCACTGGGTAAAGCTCAGCCCGGGTGGCAGGCCCAGATAGAGGTGGCTTATCGGAGCCAGGCAGGGCAGCTAGAGTCATCCACAGGCAGCCCTGCGCACTCCGGCTGTGGGCCCCACCCACACAGCCAGCTTCTCCAGGTTCTCGGAACGGAACTGGCCCGCTAGTGAGAGCATTTCTGAACAGAGCAGGCTCCGAGTCCCGGAGCTGCCGCAGTGCAGTGTACTCCTGCAAAGAACCAGCGGAGAGCCTCGATCTGCAAGCAGCCTCAGGGATAAGGGCAGGGCAGCCGGACACCTCTTCAGGCGGCTCTGCCCACTCCAGCTGCGGGCTCTCTTCACGGGGCGATCCAAGATGGCAGCCTAGAGGGAGACTGCACCCCCAGTCGCTCCAGAACCCAGGAGTTAAGAAGGGGAGGCATTGAGAGACTCGGACAGAAGTGGAGCCACAGGTGAGTCTGCCCACTGGGTAAAACTCGGCCCGGGTGGCAGGCCCAGATAGAGGTGGCTTAGCGGAGCCGGGCAGGGAAGCTTGAGTCTTTCCAAGGTAGTCTTCCACACTCCGGCAGTGGGCTCTTCCCACACGGCCAGCTGCATGGTGCAGGCCCACAGTGAGAGCATTTCCGCACAGAGCCAGTTCCAAAATGTGGAACCAGTAGGGGGCTAGGGGCAGTATTCTTCGAATGAGCTGTTTTATCAGATTCCTCCAAGACATCAGGCTACTGAAGGCTGGGAGGTGATACACTGGAAATCTACTGGGACACTATAGGCCAATAGTGGAAAACTGCAATATCTCAGGGTCCCACTGACAACTGACCATTATGAGAAAACAAGGGAAGAAAATGTCCCAAACAAACCTAGATACTACATCAATAAAACCCAATGACAGCACAGCAGAAGAAATGTCAGAAAGGGAGTTCAGAATGTACGTAATTAAAGCGATCAGGGAAGCTAATGAGGAGATGAAAGAGCAAATGCAGGCATTGAAGGAGGAGATGAAAGAGCAAATGCAGGCATTAAATGATCACACCAATCAACAGTTAAAAGACCAAATACGGGAAGCAACAGATCATTTAAATAAAGAGTTAGAGATACTGAAAAAAAAAACCAACTGAAATCCTTGAAATGAAGGAAACAATAAACCAAGTTAAAAACTCCATAGAAAGCATAACCAATAGGATAGAACACCTGGAAGACAGAACCTCAAACATTGAAGACAAAATATTTAACCTTGAAAACAAAGTTGAACAAACAGAGAAGATGGTAAGAAATCATGAACAGAATCTCCAAGAACTATGGGATATCATGACAAGGCCAAATTTGAGAATTATTGGGATTGAGGAAGGCTTAGAGAAACAAACCAAAGGAATAAACAATCTATTCAATGAAATAATATCAGAAAATTTCCCAAATCTGAAGAATGAAATGGAAAACCAAGTACAAGAGGCTTATAGAACTCCAAACATACAAAATTACAACAAACCCACACCAAGGCACATTATTATTAAAATACCTAACATACAAAATAAAGACAGAATTTTAAAGGCCGCGAGAGAAAAGAATCAAATTACATTCAGAGGGAAACCAATAAGAATATCAGCAGATTTTTCAATCCAGACCTAAAAGCTAGAAGGGCCTGGAACAACATATACCAAGCCCTGAAAGAAAACGGATGCCAACCAAGAATCTTATACCCAACAAAACTTATCTTCAAATTTGACGATGAAATAAGATCCTTCCATGATAAACAAAGCTAAAGGAATTTACAAAAAGAAAGCCAGCATTACAGAACATTCTCAGCAAAATATTCCATGAGGAAGAGATGAAAAACAATGATTCAAATCAGCAACAGGAGGCGCTAGCCTAAAGGAATAGCCAAATAAAGGAGAAACCAAATCATGTCAAAAGCAAATATGAGTCAATTGACTGGGAATACAAATCATATCACAATAATAACCCTGAATGTTAATGGCCTGAATTCATCAATCAAAAGACACAGACTGGCAGATTGGATTAAAAAGAAAAATCCAACAATATGCTGCCTGCAAAAGACTCATCTCATAGAAAGAGACACCCATAGACTAAAGGTGAAAGGATGGGGAAAAAAATACCATGCACATGGACACAGCAAAAAAGCTGGAGTATCCATCCTCATCTCAGATAATGTGGACTTCAAACCAAAACTAGTCAGAAGGGATAAAGAAGGACATTACATGATGCTTAAGGGAAGCATAAATCAGCAAGACATAACAATCATAAATATCTATGCCCGAACATTGGCTCATCCACGTACGTCAAACAAATCCTTCTCAATTCCAGAAATCAAATAGACCACAACACAATAATACTAGGCGATTTTAACACACCTCTCTCACCACTGGATAGATCGTCCAAACAAAATTGAATAAAGAAACTATAGATCTCAACAACACAATCAGCAATTTAGACTTAACGGACATATATAGAATATACCATCCAACAAAGAACGAATACACTTTCTTCTCAGCAGCACATGGATCCTTCTCTAAAATAGACCATATTTTATGCCACAAAGCTACTGTTAGCAAATACAAGAAGATAGAGATACTACCTTGTACTCTATCAGATCATAATGGATTGAAATTAGAAATAAATGACAGAATAAAAACAGAAACTTCTCCAATACCTGGAGATAAATAATACACTATTATATGATGAATGGATAACAGAAGACATCAGGAGGGAAATAAAAAAATTCTTAGAAGTAAACGAGAACAAAGACACATCATATCAAAATCTCTGGGACACTATGAAAGCAGTACTTAGAGGAAGATTTATTTCATGGGGTGCATTCAAAAAAAGAAGTAGAAATCAACAAATAAACGACAACACTACAGCTCAAAGCACTAGAAAAAGAAGAGCAGACCAATACCAAAAGTAGTAGAAGACAGGAAATAGTTAAAATCAGAGCCGAAATCAACGAAATCGAAACAAAAGAAACAATCGGAAAAATTAACAAAATAAATAGTTGGTTCTTTGAAAAAATAAATAAAATTGATAAACCCTTAGCCACACTAACAAAGAGAAAGAGGGAGAAAACTCAAATTACTAAAATTCGGAATGAACAAGGAAACATCACAACAGACACGAGTGAAATACAAAACATAATTAGAAGCTATTTCGAAAATCTATACTCCAACAAAACAGAAAACCTCGAAGACATCAACAAATTTCTAGAGACATATGAACTACCTAAACTGAACGAGGAGGACATACACAACTTAAATAAACCAATTTCAAGCAATGAAATAGAAGAGGTCATCAAAAGCCTACCAACAAAGAAAAGTCCAGGACCAGATGGGTTCTCAGCCGAGTTCTACAAAACCTTTAAAGAAGAGCTCATTCCAATACTCCTCAAACTATTCCATGAAATAGAAGAGGAGGGAACCCTCCCAAACTCGTTCTATGAAGCCAATATCACCCTGATACCTAAACCAGACAGAGACACATCGAGGAAAGAAAATTTCAGACCAATATCCTTAATGAACATCGATGCAAAAATTCTCAACAAAATTTAGCAAATCGCATACAAATATATATTAAAAAGATAGTGCACCACGATCAAGTGGGTTTTATCCCAGGGATGCAAGGTTGGTTCAACATTCGGAAATCAATAAATGTCATTCACCATATCAACAGACTTAAAGTTAAGAATCACATGATTATTTCAATAGATGCAGAAAAAGCATTTGATAAAATACAGCATCCCTTCATGCTCAAAACACTAGAAAAAATTGGGGTAGTGGGAACATTCCTAAACATTATAAAGGCAATCTACGCTAAGCCCATGGCTAATATCATTCTAAATGGTGAAAAACTGAAAGCGTTCCCCCTAAAAACTGGAACAAGGCAGGGATGCCCTCTTTCACCGCTTCTATTCAACATCGTCCTTGAGACTCTAGCCAGAGCAATCAGACAAACCAAAGAAATTAAAGGGATACGAATAGGAAAAGAAGAACTCAAACTATCCCTGTTCGCTGATGACATGATTATATATTTAGAGGAACCTGGAAATTCCACCAGAAAACTTTTAGAACTCATAAGTGAATTCAGTAAAGTAGCAGGTTACAAGATCAATGCTCATAAATCCAATGCATTTTTGTACATAAGTGATGAATCCTCAGAAAGAGAATTTAGGAAAACTACCCCATTCACAATAGCATCGAAAAAATAAAATACTTGGGAATCAATCTCACAAAAGAGGTGAAAGACCTCTACAATGAGAACTACAGAACACTAAAGAAAGAAATTAAAGAAAACCTTAGAAGATGGAAAGATCTCCCATGTTCCTGGATAGGCAGAATTAATATTGTCAAAATGGCTATACTACCTAAAGTGCTATACAGATTCAATGCAATTCCAATTAAAATCCCAATGATGTACCTTGCAGAAATAGAGCAAGCAATTATGAAATTCATCTGGAAGAATAAAAAACCTAGAATAGCTAAAGCAATCCTCAGTAGCAAGAGCGAAGCAGGGGGTATTACAATACCAGATCTTCAACTCTACTACAAAGCAATAGTAACAAAAACGGCATGGTATTGGTACCAAAATAGAGAGGTAGATCAATGGTACAGAATAGAGGACATGGACACAAACCCAAATAAATACAATTTTCTCATACTAGACAAAGATTCCAACAATATGCAATGGAGAAAAGATAGCCTCTTCAACAAATGGTGCTAGGAAAACTGGAAAACTATATGCAATAGAATGAAACTAAACCCCTATCTCTCACCCTACACAAAACTCAACTCAAAATGGATCAAGGACCTCGGAATCAGACCAGAGACCCTGCATCTTATAGAAGAAAAAGTAGGTCCAAATCTTCAGCTTGTTGGCTCAGGATCAGATTTCCTTAACAGGACTCCCATAGCACAAGAAATAAAAGCAAGAATCAACAACTGGGATAGATTCAAACTAAAAAGCTTTCTCTCAGCAAAGGAAACTATCAGAATTGTGAAGAGAGAGCCTACAGAGTGGGAGAATATCTTTGCCACTCACACTTCAGATAGAGCGCTAATTTCAGAATCTATAAAGAACTCAAAAAACTCTACACCAAGAATACAAATAATCCAATCAACAAATGGGCTAAGGAAATGAACAGACACTTCACAAAAGAAGATGTACAAGCAATCAACAGATATATGAAAAAATGTTCAACATCTCTAGTAATAAAGGAAATGCAAATCAAAACTACCCTAACATTTCATCTCACCCCAATTAGAATGGCGATTATCAAGAATACAAACAACAATAGGTGTTGGCGAGGATGTGGTGAAAAAGGAACACTCATACATTGTTGGCGGGGTTGCAAATTAGTGCACCACTCTGGAAAGCAGTGTGGAGATTCCTCAGAAAGCTTAGAATGGAAACACCATTTGACCCAGCTATCCCACTCCTTGGCCTATACACAAAGGACTTAAAATCAGCATACTACAGAGATACAGCCACATCAATGTTCATTGCTGCTCAATTCACCATAGCCAGATTGTGGAACCAACCTAGATCCCTTCAGTTGATGAATGGATAAAGAAACTGTGGCATATTTATACAATGGAATATTACTCTGCAATGAAGAATGATAAAATTATGGCATTTGTAGGCAAATGGATGAAATTGGAGAATATCATGCTAAGTGAGATAAGCCAATCTCAAAAAACTAAAGGACGAATGATCTCGCTGATAAGCGGATGAGGACATATAATGGGGAGTGGGACGGGCTAGCATTAGGTTTAGGGTTAGGTTTAGAGTTAGGCTAAGGAGAGCAGTAAGAATGAAGGAAAGAAGGACTGTGTAGAGGGAAAAGAGCGGTGGGAGGGGTGGGAGGGGTGGGGGGGAGGGGAAAAATATAATAAACATCATTACCCTATGTAAACGTAAAAAAAAAAAAAATGTGAGAGAAAATAATCTACTTTTTGGGCAAAAACCTAGACAATGAATTTAAATGGGATCAATTTTTTTCTGCATATCATAATGTTTATTCTACAGTGAACCAATAAAGTGATTTACATGTGAGAAAAAAAAAAGAATTTATGAGATATCATGAAAAGGCCAAATTTAAGAATTATTTAGATTGAGGAAGGCTTAGAGATATAATCCAAAGGAATGACCCATCTATTCAATGAAATTATATCGGAAAATTTCCCAAATCTGAAGAATGAAATGGAAAACCAGGTACAAGAGGCTTATAGGACTCCAAATATACAAAATTACAAAATACCCACACCAAGGCACATTATTATACAAATACCTAACCTACAAAATAAAGACAGTATTTTAAAGGCTGTGAGAGAAAAGAATCAAATTACATTCAGGGGGAAACTAATAAGAATATCAGTAGATTTTTCAAGCCACGCCCTAAAAGCTAGAAGGGCCTGGAACAACATTTACCAAGCCCTGAAAGAAAGCGGATGCCAACCAAGAATCTTATACCTAGAAAAACTTACTTTCAGATTTGAAGTTAAAATAAATTCCTTCCATGATAAACAAAAGCTAAAAGCATTTACAAAAAGAAAGCCGGTATTACAGAACATTCTCTGTAAAATATTCCATGAGGAAGAGATGAAAAACAATGATTCAAATCAGAAACGGAAGGAACTAGCTTAAAGGAATTGCCAAATAAAGGAGAAACCAAATCATATCAAAAACCAAAAATGAGTCAAATGACTGGGAATACAAATCATATCACAATAATAATCCTCTATGTTAATGGCCTGAAGTCATCAATAAAATGACATAGACTGGCAGATTGGATTAGAAAGAAAAATCCAACAATACGTTGCCTGCAAGAGACTCATCTCATAGAAAGAGATACCCACAGACAAAAGGTGAAAGGATGGGAAAAAACATACCATGCACAGGGACACAGCGAAAAAGCTGGAGTATCCATCCGCATATCAGATAATGTGGACTTCAAGCCAAAGTTAGTCAGAAGGGATAAACAAGGACATTTCATACTTGTTAAGGGAACCATAAATCAGCAAGACATAACAATCATAAATATCTATTTCCTGAAGTTTGGCTCATCCATGTACGTCAAACTAATCCTTCTCAATTCCAGAAATCAAATAGACCACAACACAATAATACTAGGCAATTTTAACACACCTCTCTCACCACTTGATCAATCTTCCAAACAAAAATTGAATAAAGAAACCACAGATCTCAATAACACAATCAATAATTTAGACATAATGGACATATATAGAATATAGCTTCCAACAAAGAGCGAATACACTTTCTTCTCAGCAGCACATGAATCCTTCTCTAAAATAGACCATATTTTATGCCACAAAGATTCTGTTAGCAAACACAAGAAGATAGAGATACTACCTTGTATTCTATCAGATCATAATGGATTGAAATTAGAAATAAATAACAGAATTAAAAAAAAGGAAAGTTCTCTAACACCTGGAGATTAAGTAATACACTATTATATGATGAATGGATAACAGAAGACATCAGGAGGGAAATAAAAAAGTTCTTAGAAGTAAACGAGAACAAAGACATATCATATCAAAATCTCTGGGACACTATGAAAGCAGTACTTAGAAGATTTATTTCACAGAGCACCTTCAACAAAATAAGAAAAAAATCAACAAGTAAATGACTTAACACTACAGCTAAAGCCCTAGAAAAGGAAGAGCAGACCAACACCAAAAGTAGTAGAGGACAGGAAATAGTTAAAATCAGAGCTGAAATCAATGATATTAAAACAAAAGAAACAATTAAAAAAATTAACAAAATAAAGAGTTGATTCTTTGACAAATTAATCAAAGGTGATAAACCCTTAGCCACACTAACAAAGAGAAAGAGGGAGAAAAATCAAAGTACTAAAATTCGGAATGAACAAGGAAATATCACTAGAGACACGAGTGAAATAAAAAATATAATTAGAGGCTATTTTGAAAATCAATACTCCAACAAAACAGAAAATCTCAAAGACATCAACAAGTTTCTAGAGACATATAAATTACCTAATCTGAACCAGGAAGACATACACAACTTTCAAGTAATGAAATAGAAGAAGTCCTCAAAAGCCTACCAACAAAGAAAAGTCCAGGACCAGAACTCTCAGCCGAGTTCTACAAAACCTTAAAGAACAGCTCATTCCAATACTCCTCAAGTATTCCTTGAAATAGAAGAGAAGGGAACCCTCCCAAACTCATTCTAAGAAGCCAATATATCCCTGATACCTAAACCAGACAGAGAAACATCGAGGAAAGAAAATTTCAGACCAATATCCTTAATGAACATCAATGCAAAACTTCTCAACAAAATTTTAGAAAATCGCATACAGAAATATATTAAAAAGATAGTACACCATGATCAAGTGGATTTTATCCCAGGGATGCACGGTTTGTTCAACATCCAGAAATATAATAAATGTCATTCACCATATCAACACACTTAAAGTTAAGAATGACGTGATTATTTCGATAGAGGCAGAAAAAGCATTTGATAAAATACAGCATCCCTTCATGCTCAAAACACTAGAAAACATAGAGATAGTGGGAACACTCCTTAAATGTAAAGGACACCTATGCTAATCCCATGGTTGATATCATTCTAAATGGTGAAAAACTGAAAGCATTCCCCCTAAAATCTGGAACAATGCAGGGATGCCCTCTTTCACCACTTCTATTCAACATTGTCCTCGAAACTCTAGCCAGAACAATTAGACAGACCAAAGAAATTAAAGGGATACTAATGAAAAGAAGAACTCAAACTACCCCTATTCACTGATGACATGATTATATATTTAGAGGAACCTGGAAATTCCACCAGAAAAAATAGAATTCATAAGTGAATTCAGTAAAGTAGCTGGTCACAAGATCAATGCTCATACATTCAATGCATTTTTATACATAAGTGATGAATCTTCAGGAAGAGAAGTTAGGAAAAAATACCCCATTCACAATAGCCTCAAAAAGAATAAAATACTTGGGAATCAATAAACAAATTAGGTGAAAGACCTCTACAATGAGAACTACAGAATACTAAAGAAAGAAATTAAAGAAAACCTTAAAAGATTGAAAGATCTTCCATGTTCTTGGATAGGCAGAATTCATATTGTCAAAATGGTCATACTACCAAAAGTGCTATACAGATTCAATGCAATTCCAATTAAAATCACAATGACATACCTTACAGAAATAGAGCAAGCAATCATGAAATTCATCTGGAAGAATAAGAAACCCAGAATATCTGAAGCAATCCTTAGCAGGATGAGCAAAGCAGGGGGTATTGCAATACCAGATCGTCAACTGTGCTACAAAGCAATAGTAACAAAAATGGCATGGTACTGGTACCAAAATAGACAGGTAGATCAATGGTACCGAATGGAGGACATGGACACAAACTCAAATAAATGCAATTTTCTCATACCAGACAAAGCAGCCGAAAATATGCAATCTAGAAAAGATAGCCTCTTCAACCAATGGTGCTGGGAAATCTGGAAATCCATATGCAATAGAATAAAATTAAACCCCTACCTCTCACCTTGCACAAAACACAACTCAAAGTGGATCAAGGACCTCAGAATCAGAACACAGACCCTTCATATTATAGAAGAAAAAGTAGGTCCAAATTTTCAACATGTCAGCTTAGGATCAGTCTTCCTTAACAGGACTCCCATACCACAACTGGGATAGATTCAAACTAAAAGCTTTCTCTCAGCAAAGGAATCTATCAGCAATGTGAAGAGAAAGCCTACAGAGTGGGAGAAAAACTTTGCCACTCATACTTCAGATAGAGCACTAATTTCCAGAATATATAAAAAACTCAAAAAACACTACACCAACAATACAAATAATACAATCAAGAAATGGGCTAAGGAAATAAACAGACACTTCACAGAAAAAGATCCTCAAGCAATAAACAGATACATGAAAAAATGTTCAACATCCCTTGTAATAAGAGAAATGCAAATCAAAACCACCCTAAGATTCCATCTCACCCCAATTAGAATGTTGATTATCAAGAACACAAGCAACATTAGTTGTTGGCGAGGATGTGGGTAAAAAGTTACTCTCATACATTACTGGTGGGGCTGCAAATTAGCGCAGCCACTCTGGAAAGCAGTATGGAGATACCTCAGAAAGCTTGGAATGGAACCACCATTTGACTCAGCTCTCTCACTCCTCGGCCTCTACCCAAAGGTCTTAAAATCAGCATACTACGGAGATACAGCCACATCAATGTTCATAGCTACTGAATTCACAATAGCCAGATTGTGGAACCAACCTAGATGTCATTCAATTGATGAATGGATAAAGAAACTGTGGTATGTATATACAATAGAATATTACTCATCCATAAAGAAAGATAAAATTGTGGCATTTGCAGGAAAACGGATGAAATTGGAGAATATCATGCTAAGTGAGGTAAGCCAATCTCAAAAAAACCATAGGACGAATGATCTTGATGATAAGCGGATGATGATACATAATGGGGAATGTGAGTGGTTAGGATTAGGGTTAGGGTTAGGGTTAGGGAGGGGAGAAACCATGGAGGAAGGAAGGACTGTACAGAGGGAAAAGAGGGGTGGGAGGGGTGGGGGAAAGGGAAAAAATAACAGAATGAATCAAACAACATGATCCTATGTAAATTTATGATTACACAAATGGTATGCCTTTTCTCCATGTACAGAGAAACATTATGTATCCCATTTGTTTACAATAAAAAAAACCAAATAAATAAAAAGTGTCCAGCAAAAAAAAAATTCATAGCTTGATATTTTCTTTTTCATATTTCTATATTCCTATGCCTCAATTTGGGTAGGTAATTGTGTCAATAACTTCAAGTTTCTAGTTACTGGAAGATGATTTTTTAATATAATTTCTAATGAACTGGATGACAGAGCAGTGTGTAGCAATACCTCTGTTTTCACTCTCTCTCTTTTACCAATTGGATTCTCTGATTTTTAATTTTTGTAGTTCGTTCAGTGCTTTTCAATTTTCATTTTGTTCTCCAAGAAACCATCTCTGTTTCTTTGATTTTTTTGTATGTGAATTCAAACTCTGGAGAGAAAAATGAAACAAGAGAAGGAAATTATATGGATACAGAGGAAAGTAGGATGTATGAATAAGTCTGCTTGCTGGTGATATGATCCAATATCTAGGTGAACAAATATCTCCATCAGAATGCCTCTCAATATAATAAAGAATTTCAGGAATGTGTTCAAGTACATCAATATACATAAGTAATCCACTTTCCTATATTTCTTACGCACTTGCTGAGAAGGAAGTCAGAAAGCCTGTGCCATTCAAAATAACCATAATAAATTCTTAGAATGAAATGAACCAAGGAAGGGAAAGAGCTCTGTTAAGGAAACAATGCACACCAGAGCGAGTATTTGAACACCTTAGAGGTGAAAAGGCCTCCCATGTTCTTGTACAAAGTTAATATTATCCAATGGAAAACCTCTCAAAACGTTACACATATTCAATGAAATCTCCAACAAATACCAAATACATTTTACAAATAAAATAAAATAATATTAAAACAGAAAAAGGGGCTGAATATTTGTGTGTAGAAGTTACACACACACAATAGCCCAAGAGATCCTAAGGAGGAAGAGTGATGCTGAACCTATAATATTATGTGAATTCAAATTACTTGACTGAGCTATAATACCTTGAACAGCATGGTCCTGGCAGCAGAAAGACATGAAGACCAATGGAATAGAATAGAAGATACAGAGACTAAACTACATAAATACTGATATCTGGAATTTGACAAAGATTTCAAATCTTGGAGAAAAGCAGCACTAAGAAAACTCAATATCTATATGTAAAATAATAAAACAGATCACTGCCTCTAACCCTACATAATATCAACTCAAAGTGGATCGCAAATCTAAAAATTAGACAGGAATCTCTGCAAATGCTAGACGCAAATACTGCATCAGATTCCTGTGTAATGTCAGAGGCAAGATATCCTCAACCAGGTTAATAAATCTGTGTTTAGGTTACTAAAGTGCATAAACAAAACCAGGAATCATTAAGGAGGACAGCATCCAATTAAAAGATTCCACACAATGTGCTCCAAGGGAGGAACTGATTTCCAGAATATATGAAGAACCAAACACTTAATGACAAGACCCAAATTACAAAATAAATAAATGTGAAAAAACTAAAAAGACACTTCACATGAAAAGCAGTTACGAGTGGACAAAAAATAGAGGAAGCATGTTAATATTCCTAGTATCCAGGAAATGCAAATTAAAGCTACATTGAAATTTCATCTCACTTCATTAAAAGTCCAACTTCAAGAAGACAAATAATAATGAATGCTGGCAAGTATTTGGGAAAGGAATATATGCATGTATTGTTGGTGGGACTACAAATTAGTACTGCCATTCTGAAAAGCATATTGGATATCAGGAATGGACTGCCCTATGACCCAGTATCACACTGCTCAGAACTGTTCATATGTAACCAAAATCAGCACACCCCAGTGACATGGCCACATCTGTGTTTACAGCAGTGCTTCTCACAAGAGCTATATAGCAGAACGTTCCCAGATGCCCATCAACTGGTGAATGAATAAAGGAAAGGTGGTGTGCATACAAAATGGAGTTTCACTCAGTCACAGGGAAGAGTGAAACTAAGTCATTTTCTGGTCAAATGATGGAGCTGGAGAATGCATGCTAAGTTTCTTAAGGCAGATTCAGCGGGTGAAATGTCAAGTGATTAGTCACTGTTATGATTTGAATGTGAGGTGTCCCCAAAGCTCACATGTGAGACAATGCTGGAAGATTCAGAAGAGAAGTGACAGATTTGTAAAAGACTTAACTCAAGTAGTGAATGAATCCCTGATGGGATTAATTGAATAAGTATTGTGTGACTGGAGGAGATTGGCATTGGGGTTTGGTTGTGGGATATATATATATTTGTATCTGTAAAGTGGGGTATCTCTGTCTGTTTACTGATGATGCAAGTTGCTTCCGTCTGCCACACACTACTGCCATGATGTTCTACATCACCTTGAGACCCAAGTAATGGATCTGGCCTTCTGGGGACTAAGACCTCTAAAATATGATCCCTCAAATAATTCTTTTCTCCTAAAATTTTTCTTTTCAGATTCTTTAGTCACAGCACTGAAAAATTCTGACTAAAAAAGAATTGGGTACCAGGAGTGGGGTCATTGCTTTGATTAACGTGACCACATGGTTCAGAGTCTTTTGGTGCTTCCTGGAATTCGTTGTAGGAATTGTGAGATGCTTACAAATACAATCTGGAAATGCTTTAGATTGTTGTAAGTAGATATTAATGGTCAATGTTGGTGGTAGCTCAGAAGACCACAATAGGAACAGAATTGGGGCCAGTGAAAAACTGGTCTGAAGAGGATTCAGAAAAGGAGGAAACTATTGTAATTGAAATAAAGACCATTTGTGTTTAGTTTGGCTGAGAAATTGTCTACATTTTAATCATGTGCAGAGGCGTTCTATGAGGCTGATTTTAGAATCAAAGGAATTCTTACTCTGGCAGAAGAAATGTCTAGGCAGCAAAGCATAGCACTGAGGAAGTGGCATGGATATTACTGACTGCATTTAGCCAAGTGTATTGGAATAATCAGCAGCAGAAAGCAGAGAAAAAGGGTTTTTAAAAGTTGGACTTGAAAGGCAGAAGTAAAACAAGGGTTAAGTAAGTTGCAGCTCTTAACGACATTTAGCTATGCCTGGACCATGCCTAGAGACAATGAGAAAGATGGCTTGAGGGCATCTCAGGAGCTGGAAAGACCACACCATCTCAATCTCAAGGGAGGACAGGTGAAATTTCTCTTGAAAAGAGACCAATGGTGAAGCTTTCCTACAAAAGGGGGACTAGGAATTATTTTCAATGTGCTCAGATACTCAGTCCCTCACAGGATGCTGCAGCAAGGGCCCCTGGAGGCTTGGCTACTGCTCCAGATGGCAGCTGACTTTAGCATCGACCATGTGGTGGTGGTTCTAAAGGATTGCTGGGTTCTGGAGTTATGGTGTCATGGAGGTTGTCACCAAGATTTCAAAGGAAGCCCTTGGAAGCCAGGCAGTGTGCACTGGACAGAGTCCCTGTGGTCCCACCCTGAGAAGTCAACGAGAGGGGATGTGAGGAGGAAGCCGAAGTTGTGGTGCAAACTCCTCATATTAAAAAATTCCAGTAACCTGGGACATTGTCCTGATAAAGCAGCAGGAATTGAGCGGAAACAAGCCAACAGGAAGGACTCTAGGGCTGCAAGACTCAAGGCCACAGGGACAAAGCTACCCATGACATTAGGAGAGAATATCAAGATGCTATGTTCCTCAAATTTTGGACATCCAACTATAGGACTTGCTTGCCTACTTTGATTTCAGTCCTGCTTTGGTCCTATCCCTTCCTTCTGTGCCCCTGTTTTTGTAAATTGAAACGTTTACTCAGTATGTTTACTGCTGGTTATTTGTAATATGGTTATAATTTTATAGGAGCTCTCTAGGCGAGAATGCCTGAGCTCCACAGAAATCTGTGGACTTGAAATATGAGCAATCTCAGCACTGTTGATTCTTTTGGGACTCTTAAAAATGGACAATATATGTTTTTCCTTGTGAGATGGGTGTGAGTTTTGGGAGGCAGGGTAGCATATTATGGTTTGGATGTGAGCTGTCCAAAGAATTCTTACATGTGTGATGGTGGATGGTTCAGAGGAGAAGCGATTGGGTTGTAAATTTCTTACCCGAATCAGTGAGTGAAACCCATATGGGATTAACTGAAGTGGGATGTTGTGACTGGAGGAAATTGGAATTAGGGCATGACTTTGGGGTGTCTGTTTTGAGTCTGGAGAGTGAAGTCTCTCTGCTTCCTGATCACCCTTATGTGAGCTGCTTCCTGCCACCACCTCTTCTGCCATGATGTTCAGCCTCACCTTGAGCCTTAAGGAATGGAGAGTTTTCTATGGACTAAGACCTATGAAAACATGAGACTTCAAGCAAGCCTTTCCTCCTAAAATTTCTCTGGTCAGATCCTTTAGTCAGAGCAGTAATAAAAATCTGACTAAAACACTCACAAATACAATTCTAGCTGAAAAGGTAAAAACAGCTGAGAGAAATCCCTGGGAACTAGAGGAGGGATCAGGAATTAGAGAATGGAATGAGGGTGAGGTTGAGGGGCAGAAGGAAGGGAGGAGGAATGAAACTCTCCTCCAGCGTGAATGTCAGGGCATAAGGCCAGGAAATCCACGCTGTGGACCTGATGGGGCCATTTTTTGTAGTCCCAGATAGGTCAGGGAATGGTTGAGGATTTAGTGACCCCTGGTGTTCGCTGGGGAATCCATTGACTGAGAGGAGGTTGAGATACTCCTCTAGGATTACCTGCTGGCAACTGATGGGTTTTTGATTGACATGCTCTGGTCGCCTGATTCCCAGGCTGCTTGATGCCCCATACCAATCCTGCTGCTCAGACCTCCCTATCTGTTAGGACACACCAGAACCAGAACCAAGGAGACTGTACCCAAGGTCTTCTCTGACTTTTGTCACTTATGTGATGGTGAGCATCTGAAGAGAAGGAGGTAGTCTCTCCAAGTTGTCCAATCCCCAGAGGAGCTGTGCATCTAAGATCTGAGTGTTTCCCTCTATGCCCAGCTCCTTCTTGATCTGCAGAGAATTCCTTGGATTCCACCTGTGCAGCTCTCTGTAGATCTTGGTTTGGAGAGTCATTCACAGGAGACCCAGGCCCAGGATGCTGCTGTCCTAACTCTCTGCAGTGATGGAAAACTTCCTGTCACATTCCAGTCCATCCTCTCCACAAGTCTCACCTGGAAATGTGTCTACAGACCCAGGGGCAGCCCTGCTCTGGTATCAGGGAGTGGTGTCCTCTCTCCTTCATCTTCAGGAGGGAGGGTGGAGTGAATGATGGGGACACTCTGGCCCCAGGGAAGAAGAGGTTCAGAGCAGACCAGTCAAAATGATGCCAATAAAACATCTGTCCACTTCATTGGTGGGCATTGGAAAAGACCAAACTGCCTGGATTCGGAAAACACCAGACCAACTGCAGTGGTCTTTCCTGGCTTATCTCTGTAATCTCCATGGTCCTCTCCTGAGCAGCCTCTTCCTCTGCAGAGCACAGTGAGCATGCCTGAGGAGCTTCCTCTTGCAGGTGAGCACAAAGAATGGGTCCTGTCCTCTCCTGGACCCAGGTTCTGCCATTTTCTGGCTCCCATTTTAGGTCAGGAACCATCCAGTGGAAAACAGACCCCATATACCCAGTCCAGAGACTGAGCCAGGGCCAAGAGGTGCTGCATCTGTCCCCTCCTCAATTGACCCTGCAGCACCCTGCAACACAGGCACCTCGTGAAGAATTCCTGATTTTATTACTTGGACGTTGAGAGTCATGTGCTCCAGGGTTGTGTCACATCTCTGTGAAGGAAGTGAACAGGACAGCACCTGAGCCCTGGCCCTCTGTGACCAGTCATTATATTGACACCAGCAGGACACTTCAGCCCTCCACTTGACAGCTGTGAGTAGCATATCAGACTAATGAGCTTCATGTACCCCTTTTATCAAGTATTAACTCTGCAAGCTCATGAAGTTCAATCTTATGGCCTGGAGATCATAACAAGGTCCTCTGAGTAATGCATTCACCAGCTCCAAACAGAAATCTGCAAACAAAAATGTTGCTAAACCTTCTGAGTCTGATTGTCTGCTGACCACCATTATTTAAATGAAATTCTAATACAGGCCATAGGGGCAAAGCAGGGTCTAGGGGACTCATTATCTCCCATGATGTTCCTGATGGTGACAATGTTGAAGTCACTAAATCCAGTTATTAGCACAGGCTGCACCTCTGACAACCCTCACTTCATGGTGTGGAAATTACACCTGCTCTCTCAGCACTGCTGCAGGTCCACAGTAGATGGTCATTCACTGCAGCCACCTGCTGAGCATGGGCTGTCCTGGAGGTGTTCCTCCTGCTAACAGAACAGACTCCAGTCTACCAGCCTCTCCCAAGGTCCACTTCCTCAGTCTCTGAAAGTCTCCCTCTGCTCTGTGCACCTCGGGGATGACTGTTTATATTATAATTGTGAGACAAGATTTCCTATCTGTCTGTGCCTGAATGATGACACTCAGTGGTGTTCTGAGGGTCCCTTGTTGTCCCAAATGAGAGTCACCATGGTTAATGGCTGAGTAGCATTCCATGATTACTCAGGTTCCCCTTCTCCTTGTGAGAGCACAGGTCTCTGCTGTACCCCAGCTGGGGTGAACTGCGGTGCTGTCCGCATGGAATGGAGGTGGGGGTTCCTCCTCCTAATCATGGAACTGAAGGCAGAACTGAGGATCTTGTTCATCACTCCCTGGACCAGACAGTACTAACTGTTTCTTAAGCACAGCTCAGGTGCCTCACCTTGTTGAGATTCAGAACCAGAGACAGTCCTGGTATCTCACAGCAGAGAGGAGAGACAGGGGCTTTGGGAAAAGATGTTTCCTACTGTGTGCACACTACCTTGCCTCCACCCTCTCTTCTGGCTCATTCCCTGACTAATTCATCCACAGATGTTTGCAGGAGAGGACCTAAGGGTCTCTTAGTATAAATGTAATACCCACAAAATCATGTAGTCAAGTATCGTTATATGGTAACATATGACCCACAAAGTCACTGCAGTCATTCTCTTGCTGAGCACTAACCTGCTGCACCAAGGGAAATGCAGTGCTGATTCCTGCTGGTCACTGGTCACATGTGAAATGGCACGTTGGGTCATAGTGGTTCTTATAAGCTATTTGGTATCTTAGGTCCACCTACATCTCCTTATGCAGGACTTGCAAGGAATAAGAAAAAGTCTTTCCACATTCTTTCTGTCTCTTGAGGGCACTGAACGCCCAAGATCAACTTTCACATTCTGAGGTGTGACAGATTCATCCTGATGTGATAGAGTTTCCTGCTTAGCCTGAGCTCAGGGCCATGCATAGTTCAGTCTCCTTTTAAAATGTCGCTCTTGGCAGCAGTTTTTTTAAAAAAAAATTATTGCAGGAATGCAGTAATCCAGCCCTCCATATATCTACATGGCCACCACACCAAATTGGAGTGTGTCAACACTTTCCAGAGCACCCTCTGTCTCAGAGCAGTTGATTGTCTCCCTCTTACTATAGTCATAAAATTTTTACTTCATTAACCTTGAGATCATGGACAACATGATGTGAGGTGTCCCCCAAAAGTTCATATGTGAGACAATGCAGGAAGTTTCAGAGGAGAAATGATTAGGGTAAGAACTTAACCTAATCAGTGAATTAATTGCTGATGGATAAGTGAAGTGGTAGGAGGTTGGCAATGGGGCATGACTATGGGGTATACGTTTTGTATCCTGAGTTTTTTTAGTGTTTTGAACATGAATGGGTGCTGTATTATGTCAAATACTTTTTCTGCATCTATTGAGATGATTATATGATTCTTGTGTTTAAGACTATTGGTAAGATAAAATATGTTTATTGGTTCTCTATGTTGAACCAACTCTGAATCCCTTGAATGAACCCCACTTGAGTGTGGTGCATTCTCTTTTATTGGTTTTGTATGCAACTTGCCAGAATTATATTTTGAATTTTTGCATTTATGTTCTTCAGGGATATTGTTCTGAAGTTTTCTTTCCTTGATGTGCCTTTTTCTGGTTTTGATATCAGGGCAATGCTAGCCACATAGAACGAGTTTGGAAGGGTTCCTTCCTTTTCTATTTCACGAAGTACTTTGAGATATAATAGTGCTATTTCTTGTTTGAAGGTCTTGTAGAACTCAGAATGTCCATAAATCAAACATTTTCCTATATATCAGTAATGAATCCATTGAAACAGAAATAAAGAACACTACCACATTCACAATCACCACAAAATTCTCAAAGTGTTGGGAATGAATCTGACAAAAGAGGTGAAAGACATCCAGAATAAAAACTACTGTACACTAATAAAGAAATTGATGAAGACCTTTGAAGTTGGAAAGACCTCCCATGCTTTTGGATAGGCAGAATTAATATTGTCAAAATGGCCATACTACCAAAAGCATTATACAGATTTAATGCAATTCCTATTAGAATCTCAATGACATTGTCCATAGAACTAGAAAAGGCAACCATGAAATCCATTTGGAAAATAAGAGACCCAGAATAACCAAAGCAATCCTTAGCAAAAAAAGTGGTGAAAGAAGCATCACAAAATCAGACCACAAACTACACTACAGTGCTAAAGTAGTAAAATCAGCATGGTATTGGCACCACAACTGACATTTGGACCAAGGGCACATGAAGAGAAGACAGAGACAAATCCCATCAATACAGGTATATCATACTACACAAAGGTGCCAAAACTTTTCTCTGGAGAAAAGAGAGTGTATTCAATAAATGGTGCTAGGATAAATGGAAATCCAAATGTAATGAAATGAAATTAAACCTTCTCTCTCACCCTGCAGAAAAATCAACCCACTGTGGATCAAAGATTTAGGCACTAGAACAGAGCACTGCAACCACTAGAAGTAAACATAGGCCCAAATCTTCACCATGTGGGCCTAGGATTTGACTTCTTAAACAAGATCCATAAAGCAGAAGAAGTTAAATAGTGAATCACTGCATGGGATACTTTCAAACTTAAAAGCCTCTTCACGGCAAAGGAAACTGTTACTATTGTGAAGAAAGAGGCTACACATTGGGAGAAAATCATTACTACATGCACATCAGATAAAGTATTTATGTCCAGTGTATATAAAGAACTCAAAAAGCTTAACACCAAAATAACCAAAGAACCTAATCAATTAATGGGGTAAGGAACAGAGCACACACTTCACAGAAGAAGATATACAATCTATCAGCAAATGTGTGAAAAATGTTCATCATCTCTAGAAATTAGAGAAATGCAAATCAAAACTACTCAAAGATTTCAACTCAGTGTAATCAGAATGACCATTATCAAGAATACAAGCAATAGTAAGTGTTGTTAAGGATGTGGGAAAAGGGTACAATCATACATTGCTCTTGGCAATGCAATTTGATGCAACCATTATGGAAAACAGTATGGAGATTCCAGAGAGAACTTGAAATGTACCACCATTTGACCCATTTATTCCACTCCTCATATTATACTCAAAGGACTTAAAATCAATATACTACAGAGATATAGCCACATCAATGTTAGTAGCAGTTCAATTCACCAGAGCTAAAGTATGGAACCAACCTAGATGGCCTTCAATGGGTTCATGGTTAAAGAAAATGGGGTGAGGATATATAATTCATTACTCAACCTCAAATAAAAATGAAATTATGGCATTTACTGGTAAACGGATGGAGTTAGAGTAGATCATGCTAAGTGAAATAAGTCAAAGGCAAAAAACGAAAGGCCAAATGTTTTCTCTGACATGTGGATGCTAATTCACAAGGGGTTGGGATAGTGAAGAATAGAGTTCTTTATATTAGGTAGAGCAGGTGAAGGAAGAGAAAGACTATGGGTGAAGAAATAGTAGAGTGAAGCAGACATTTTTACCTAAAGTATATGTATGTCTTTATGACCAATGTGATCCTCCAACTTGTATAATCAGAAAAATGAGAAATTACACCTCATTTATGTATGATCTGTCAAATGTATAAATAAATTCTACCTTCAAGTCCAACTAATTAGAACAAAAATAACAAATAAAAAATCAATAATGTATTTAAATTTAACAAAGTAAAAAAATACATATGTTTTTTAAAAATGTAAAATAAACATTAGATTGATAGAAGGAAAACTAGGAGAGAAGGAAGGGTGCTCCAAGAGAGGACAGAGTGGAGGATGGGAGGAAGGACTGGGGCCTGAGAGGTAAAAATTATGTTCACTGTTTGTGGGATTATGTCAAACGATCCCTCCCAATATGTTTATTATGCATAACCATATTGCACTAATTGAAATATAAAGAAGAAGCCATATAAAAATAATTTAATAGTAATAATCATAAAAATAGTATGTTGACTGATTTGTGTCAGAATGAAAATCAATGAAAATTTGACATTTATTGTCTTAAAACTGCTGCATTTAAAATATTAAACAACGGATACACAAACCTCCATTTAAGAACTTTCAGAACAATCATCTGAATCTCAGAGGGGACATTAGTCCATTAACAGATTGGCATTTTCTCATCGTGAGCCCCTCCCATGTGCATCTAGTCCATATCACCCAGTATTTTGAACTCACTTTGCTCTTCCCATTTTTACCCATCACCTTCTTCCCCTGCTTCCCAATCATGTTTCCTTTCTCTTTTTCTTTCTTTTCCCTATGCATTTTATTAATTTTATAAAAACTTCTGGTTAAATTTATGTTTCCAATACTGATGTGCCATGTATTTATTCTGTATCATATTCCATTCACCCACACTCCACCTGGGTTCACAGAATTGCACAGTTCATGAGTAATTCCATTTATAGTACATAGTAGTATATGGCTTACCTTCAAACTATGCTGTTTATATGCAGAATATTCTCTTTCAAAGAACTACTGGAGATTTGAATGAACAATTCAACTATAATGGACTAAGATATAGTGAGAACACAGGATAAAAAGAATCCCCCCAAAAAAGAGAAAAAGGAATCAAATCAACCGATGCAGAAAAGTAAGACCTCTAAAGACACAAGAAAACGGAAAATGAAGCCGTATACTCCAATTTACAAATTTCAAAGAGGAAACCCCAGACATAGAAGAGAAAGAAATTTAAAACATAACTATTTTAATTATTTAAGTATTTAAAATATAATTATTGAAAGGTTTAGTACATTAAAATTGATCTAAGGAATGGATTAATGGAGAAAAGACAAGAGTTGAAACATCATTTCAGTAAAGAACTTGAGATTCTGAGATGAAACCAACCAGAAGTCTTGGGAAAAATAGACACCATAAATCAACTAAAATTCTATTGAAAATATCACAGATTCAGTTACATAAAAAACAAAATTGTGGCTCAAAGACAGGCTACATAAATGTAAAATTTCAGTAAGCAATAAAGATACAAAGATGAACACCAGAATACACAAGAACACTGGCACAACTTTAGGACAGCAAAGCTCACACAGCTTCAATTGGATTTGAAGAAGAACTGGGGATAGGGGGAAATTGCTAGAGGAATCATTTCAATGAAGTGATACTAGAAAAACTTACAAATGTCCAAATGGAGATGCACACCTACATGTAGGAAGCATATCATACTAAATTAAGTCCAAAAAGAATCTCTTACAAATATACCACAATCAAAATACCAAAATGATGTACAGAGACAGGATATTGATAACTACAAGAGAGATATACAAGGACATAAAAAGAGGTAAACAAATAAAGCGCATTTCTGTTTCTCAGCTGAGACACTGAAAACCAGAAGAGATTGAAATGATACATGCCAAACTCTAAATGAAAGCAATTCCCACCATAATTACTGTATCCATCAGAGCTATCATTAAAAGCCAAACAGGAAATAAAAACTGTCCATGATAGGGATAAATCAGGGATAAATTAAAAGAATTCATGTCCTCTAGGCCAGCACTTCACAAAATACATCCAGAACTACTACACAGAGAAGAACTTCAAACAAACCCCAGAACTCCAACAGGAAGAAGCTGCTAGAAAAACAGTGAAGCTAAATGAGAGCAAATTTCCTACATTAGACAATTCAAAATCTGTGAAGATAAACATAAAACATAAATAAACAAATATTAATGTAAAAAATATACATAAATAATAATCATCTCTCTATGATAACTCTGATTTTAAATGATCTCATCTATCCTATGAAAATATATAGATATTTTTTAAAAAGTTCCAACTCGATGCTATGAGTCTCATAAGAAATAGTTCCACAGGTATAAGAAAAACATGAGAAAAATTCTTGCAAATGAAGGGAAAACAGAAAGAAGCCTAGCTACACCATATCCACCAAGCATACATCAAATGCAAATAAAGCAGAATGCCCAAGCTATGTTCCCAAATACTCACAAAGGGTAAAGGCCAAGAATACTATATAACTATAGTAAATATTTATGCCCCAACATTGATGCACCTAATTTCATAAACTCAACACTTATTGACATTGATTCTCAGATGGAATCCAATGGAATATTCATGGTTATTTCAAAATATGTGTTCCACCAAGAGACCGAAGATCCAGATGCAAAAACAATAAAGACATTTCTGAAAAAAACAATAAATCAAATGGACCTTAGAGACACCTATAGAGCATTTCCAAAGAGAATATCTTAATTCCTTTTCTTCTCATCAACTCATGGAATATTCTCAATAATAGATGATAATGTAGTACATAACGCAAATCTTGAGACATACATAAATGCTGATATCATCCTTTGTATTTTATGATATCATAATGAAATGACATAACAATCAGTAGCAAAAAATCTACAGAAGACTTACAAACACAGAAAGATGAATTGAACCATGCTCTTGATTGTGGATTGAAAAACAGAACAAATGAGGGGATATATGAAATTTTAGAATTAAATATCAATGACAATTGAGCATACACAAATCTTTGGAATACTATCACAAAATTTCATAGAATATAGTTCATGGTGTTAAATGATAACCTTATAAAAGAGAAAGATCCTAAATAAGCCATCTAGTGTTTTATCTAAGAACATTTGGAAAAGCAGAAACAAATCAATTCTCTGATCACTAACAAAGAGTGTATTGTTAACATTAGTGACTAACTAATGAAATACTGAATGAAAACTCAGAGGACCAATGTACCAAAGAGATTCTTTCAATATAGAACAGATGGACCAACCTTAGTCAAACTAACTAAAAGTACAAGAAAGAAAAAAATAATGAAGAAAATTGCAGAAGAAAAAGAAGATGTCATCAGAGATAACACTGAAATTCAGATGACAATTCAGTACTATTTTGAAGTCAAATATTCCAATAAGATGGAAAATATAGAAGGCACAGAAAATGACTAGCATGTAGGATCCACCCAAATTGAAACAACAGGATGTATCACATAAACACACACATATCAACTAGAACCAGTGACAATATTCCTACAGAGAAAATCCCTGGAGCACTTGGACATTCCTACTGAGTTCTACCAGAAATTTAAAAGAAAAACTACTGCCTATTCCACACAAATTATTTACTGAAATAGAACTGGAGGGAAAACTCTCAAGTTCACTCATAAATCAAATATAACCCTTACACTGAATCCAGATAAAGACACACAAATTAATCATGATTGCAAACCAATAGTCCGGATGAACATAAGTGAAGAAATCCTCAATAAAAGAGCAATTGACACTTAAAATTTTAAGAGGACCTTACATCATGATAAACTTTATTGGATCCAGTAATGAAAGATTGATTCAACATATAGAAATGAATAAATGTAGTTTATCCCTAAAATAAAATTAAAGATAAGAATGACACAATTACGTCAATAAAGGATGATCAAAGGTTTTGGAAAAATCTGGCTCCCATCATGTTAAAATTATTGGAAATAAAGATAGAAGGATCCGGTAACAATATCTAGAATACTACATATGATACACCCAAAGCCAACGTCTCAGAGAATGGAGAAAAACAGAAAATATTTCCTCTTCAATCAAGAACAAGAAAAGAAGAGCTTCTCTCACCAGTCTGATGTAATATAGTTCCTGAAATTCTAACAAGAGCAAAAAAGGCAAAAAAATGGAGAATTCCAAATAGGAAAAGCAGAGTCAAATTCTGTTTGCTTACTAGTGAAAGGATCACATCTCTAGAAAACAAAGAACCCTCACCACAAGACTTTCAGGATTAAAAATATGCACCCATCTCTTCCAGCAATTAAGTAACTCTGAGCACATACCTTACCTGTCAGTTTCCTTACCAGCACAAGGGGGCTGGAGTCCACTCTCTAAGGTCCTTCATGTTCTAACACTCTGTGGAATTTGACTTTGCTTTCAGTGAGTTCATAGAAAAGACTGTGAGACAAGATCTCACTGTTTAAAGGCTCCAGAGGGAGACCATTCAATAGAGCAGAACACAGGGTCCGGAACAGGATGCCTTCACCTACCGTGTCCTGGTAAGTATGGAATCAGTCTTGGCATAGGACAAAAGTGGCTCCTGTCATTCTGACAGTCTCTGTGCATGTCTGCCTCACAAATACCATGCTTAGAACTCACTAGAATTTCCTCTGATTCCTACCCAGCACAACTGCTGCCCTCTTGTATGTAAATACATTACTCTTAATCAAATGGTCTTGTGAATGACTCTAAAGACGGGTGCTGGTGACTTTTTTGAGACTTTATAGGACAAGGTGACATCCCATGAGTGCCCATAACTAGAGTAGAATTTCTCCAATAAGATGGTGGTGTCAAGTGGAGAGCAAGCTTCCCAGCTGCTGAGGACCCTCTGAGGGTCCCCACTGTGGTTGACTGCCTTTGTCTTCCTGAGCAGGGTGGTGGGCTCTTGAGTGGTCTGTTTTGAGTTCACACTGCAGCTTAGAAGTGTTTCCCCAAGGTGTGCTCCCCTGGTGTGTAGAAAGGGTCGTGCGTATGGATGTGGAAGCCACCTCCTCTGGGTGGCCTGCCGTGAGTTTTAGCTGATTTTGGCACTGCATTTGACCATCTCTAGGCAGGGTCTGTCAGCTCCTGGGAGAGGGTAGGCCTTGGATTCCAGAACTCCCTGAGGTCAAGTTCTGTTCTTGAGAACTGGGGGACATAGTCTCAATCCAAGATAGGTAAATGAAGTGCAGGACCACCTGTAATTAGGTCATGGGGAGGTGGAGTCATCACGTGTCACAGAGGAAAACAGATCAGGGAAGACATTCTTTTCAAAGTTCCTGTACTTATTTCAAGGAATGCTGGGTGAGCCGAAACTTCCGGAAAAGTCATGAGAAAAAAATGAGGAAAGTGTAAATGACAGAAAATAGTAGGTGAGCATCTTCCAGGAGTCAGTGAGGGCAATTCCTGTGTGGATGGACAAGCACATCATCCCTATCTCACCACACCATGCTTTTCCCTGGAGAGAAACACTTACAAAGAGGAGGACAGCATCCAAGTCTTGAGCAATGGCAGAATCCAGCTGTTGGAGAGGCCTGGAAATTAGAGTGCTGGGAAGAATTTGACCAGCTCAAATTTTCAGGTACCACATGAGTCATAGAAAGGGGACCCTCCAAGGAATCCTGAGAGTGCAGGGACCTTGATAGGTAAAAGGCCCTAGGATTGGAGTGAACTGGAAAGCCCCTCACCCTAAGTACTGTCTCTCATACTCCAGACAGATCCCACTGGGTGTAGTGTGGGTGGAAAATCTCTAGCAGAAATGCCAATCACAGTGCACACCTCAGCATGCACACTGGAGCAAGCCTTTCAGATGCAGTGAATTTGAAGTGGTTTAGGGAAAATTCTATACCAGTTCAGCATCAATGGTTCCATGGAGAGGAAAGACTTATGAGTGCAATGACTTTAGGAAGGTCCACAGCCACAGGTCCTGACTAATTATTCATTTTATTCATTGGTGGGTTAACACTGGAGAAGGGCCTTATTAGAGCAGTGATCTTGAGAAGGTCCACAGCCACAGCTCCTTTCTAATTAATCGCTGGTGAATTCACACTGGAGAATTCTGATGAGTTCAGTGACTATGGGATAGTCTACAGCCACAGGCCCTAGTTAATTAATCATTAGTGTGTTCACAGTGAAGTGAGGTCTTGTGAGTGCAGTGACCTTGGGAAGGTTTACAGTCACAGGTTCTGGCTATTTAATCTTTGGTGGTATCACACTGCAAAGGTCTTGTGAGTACAGTGACCTTGGGAAGGTCCACATCCATAGGTCCTGGCTAATTAACCATTGGTGAGATCACACGTTGGAAATCCTTGTGAGTACAATGATCTCGGGGAGGTCCACAGCCACAGGCCCTGGATAACTAATCTTTGGTGGGATAACACTGGGAAGGCTTTATGTGTGCAGTGACCTTGGGAAGGTCTAAAGCCACAGGTCCTGGATAATTAATCTTTGGTGGGATCACACTGGGAAGCCCTCGTGAGTGCAGTGACCGTGGGAAGGTCTACAGTCACAGGTCCTTGATAATTAATCATTGGTGGGATCACACTGCGAAAGTCCTTTCGAGTGCAGTGACCTTGGGCAGGTCTAAACCATCTGCACAGTTTAATAACCATTGGAGATTTCACACTAGAGTGGTCCTTATATATGCAGTGAATATGGGAGATTTAGAGCTGCAGTGTTTCTAGTTATCACTGGAGCATTCAAAATGAAGCATTCACAATGGAGAAAGGCCTTAGAGTGCAGGAAGAGTGGAAACCCCCTAAGCCAGACTTTCTCTTCATTCAACAGAAAGTCCCCATCGAGCTTCAAATTTGGGACACTCTTGGCACCCTACAACATTCCACCCCTCTGGAGAGGATGTGGAACTCACAGGCTTTGAGAAAGCAGATAGTGAGGGAAAGATTGAAACCCTGTTCTGCTATGCCTCAGTAAACCTCACAGCCCCAAGAAGCCTTGAGGGGACAGTGAGTGCAGAGAGAGGCAATGGCCAGTGGTGCCACCTTGTTCCACACTAGCACTTCCATATGGGAGAGGTCCTAGGTGTGACCTGACATAACAGACAAGTTCTGAGTGTACCCTTTGTGTTAAGCCATGACTGAACCTCAGTCCTGCACACAGCACAGAGAGTGCAGCGAGGAACAGCTGCTACCCTCCTACTCCCAAGATTGCAGCGCTCTGCGTGGGCTCCAGGGAGAGGGGAACCCATGTTCCGGGTCACACATGGTGCATCTCCACCCAGCTGAGCCAGGAGGCAGGAGAATACCAGTGCTCTTGGCTAAGGAGGAATGACAGCTTCTCTTCATCCTCAAGGTTAGATTTTCCAAAGTTAATATTTCCCTTGTTGTAAAAAATTTCTTCTTAAAAATATAACATTTACTCAGGATTGACAATCATTGATTGAGGCAAACTTTAAGGATAAATAAAGTAAAGTAGAAAATCCATCTAGGGGTGATAGGGGAAATGGGAGACATAAGCTTGGACAATCACTCCCCTGTAGGTGATGGCCACTGTTGAAGATCAAGCCTGCTGTGAACTAGAGAGCCCAGCAAACCTCAGCCAGAAGTGCAGGCAGAAGAAAACCAGAGACAAGTACAACCCTCACCAGACTGTTAAAGACCTGGTGATACTAAGAGACTCACGCAAGTTGGGTCTTCCCAACCTGTTGTCTGCTGTGACCACTTTTTGCACTAGTACTGGACCCAGAGCCTCCGTGCATGATTGTTGTGTCAATGAGTTGAAGAACTGAGTCCTCCACTTGTCCATATCTAACTACCTGACCACTTGCCAAGGTCACCTTGTACAGTGGTCTGAAGCATGGTCATACTAGGGCACCCAATTTTAGGAGTGCACAGTGAGCTTGTCCAGGTTGGATTGCTGAGTGTCCATCCTTCTCAGAACCAGTGATATTCTACATTGTTCTCTGGAGCATGTCTGAATGACCCAAGGTCCCTTGTTGGAGGAAATGAAGGAGATGTGTCCTAACTAATAAAGACATACATCACATGCAGGATCTGATATGGGTCCCCTACCATGTCAGAACTTCTCCTCTGATCCTTTTGCCTGTGGAGATCTCAGAGAGGGAAGGAGAATTTTTCAGATGTTACCATGATGGAGTCTCCTCTGGGGTTTTTCTGATGCTGTCCTCATGGTAAGAGAGGGGTTAGGGTGAATATCATGGGAGACTCATTCCCAACTCATCTCATCAGGGAACTTGAGAATTTCCACAGCCCATGGGTGGATTTGCATTGTCCTCTTCATTGCCTGCTAGTGACGGTTGTGGCAGGATTTTGCCACTGTCCAAGGAGCTCTTGAGAAGTAGAATTCTAAGCCCAAATCCCATTCAAAGAATCGGAGTCAAAGAGGAGTCTTCAAAATTTGCATGTTATTCTCCTTGGTTGCAGACATATCTTCACCCCAGTATTAGCTAAATCAAGTATTTAGGTCAGAGTGAGCTCCTGAGAACTTATCTATATGATGGTATGCAATCCCCTATTGTGTTAGGCAACTTGTACACAAATCTTCAAGCTTTCTCCTATGCACAACCATCCAGCAAGATCTGCTGTATTTTCATATGTCCCCATCCTAGTCTTGGTTGCAACTTGACCTGGCAAGACCGTGCATGAAGATGGGAGCAAAGGGAACACCATTTCATAGATGCCTTCAAGGCAGGAAGTTTGCCCTACAGAGTCTTTCTGGATTGCTGTAGTCAGATGAGAACTTAAGAAGATGGAATTCTGAAACCCAGGCTACCTCTGCAATTTCCTGAGTGTTTCAGGCTGGCCATACAGACAGCCTGCCCATGCACCATTCAGGTCCAGTTCATATGCTCACCTGTCTTTCCCCAGAGAGTTCACCATGCCAATGATATTCCCTTCTGGAACTCTTCAGAAAAGTACTGAATAGCTGGAAACTGAAGGGCAGGAGACATTAAGAGAGCAACACCCTGACATGAGGGCACCTGCCTGACCTGGGATGCAAGGACAACTGCAGGAGCAGCTCAGTGTGGTTCCTCCTCAGCACAGTAGAGGCCAATGTTACAAGAACTTCTTAGCAAAAGCAGAGACAAAACTGGTTGAAATCCAGTACTTTCCATGAGGAAAGCAATCAGCAAGTTACTCATAGGAGGAACAGCAGTGAAGGTCATTGTTAAGAACATGCAGTAGATCCTGGTTCAGTGGGAGAACTTGAGGGCTTTCCCTGAGACATGGACTGGGGCAAGGTTGGTCCCTCAGCCTTTCTCTTCCACAAGGACTGAGAAGCTGCTCCAGGGATTAGACAGTAAGAATGTTGAAAATCATGCAAGCCAGAAAGGAAGAGATAAACTATATCTGTTGTCTGATGATGTGAACATGTAGAGTTAGAATCTGAAAGAGTAAACCAACAGAAAACACCCTAAAGTAAAGAACAAAGTGAAGAATCAGTCAGGGTGAAGGAAAGAACTTCAGGAGCTTCTACACAGCACAGGAGACAAGAAAGTGCTTTGGAGAGAGAGCCTAGAGATCAGGTGAACACCTCTGCCTTGCTCCTCAGAGAGGCGATTATACCCAGAAAGTATAAGGAACTCAAAAACTTTAACATTCCAAAAAAATCATTCAACTAAGGGGTGGTTAACAGATCTGAACAGGCACTTCCCAAAAGCAGAAATATTAATGACAAACAAATATTCACTTTTTTTTGTTACAGGGGATGGAACACAGGGGCTTATGAGCCCTGAGTCACAGCCTCAGCTCTATTTTACATTTTATTTAGAGACAGGGTCTCACTGAGTTGCTAAGCACTTAGTCATTGCTAAGATTGGCTTTGAACTCATGATTCTCCTGCCTCAGCCTCCCAAGTTAGGTCTCAAAGACCAACAATTATTTGAAAATATTTCATATTTCTAACAATTAGGGATATTTCAATGTAAATGACCATGAAGTACCTTCTCAGTTCAATGAGAATGGCAGCAATCAAGAACATAAACAAATGAGGCTGGAGAAATCGTGGGAAGGTACACTCACACTCTGTTGGTGGGACAGCAGATGAGAAAAACCATGAGGAAGTCAGTGTGGAGACCCCTCAGAAGAACAGGAATGAACTGGGATGGACCCAGCTGTGCTGCTCCTTGGTATTTATCCCACAGATCTAAAGCCAGCATGCCAGACTGACACAGCCAGTTCAGTGTTTATACAGTGCACTTCTCAAGAGCCAGGCCGTGGAACCAGGCCACAGGTCCATTGATAATGAATGAATAAAGAAAACATGGATTATACTAAATGCAGTCCCACTCAGTGATTAGCAAGAGGAAAATATGGTGAAAGGAAGGAGCTGGAGAGCATTAGGGCAAGAGAAATAAGAAAAGCTCACAGTCAAGATTGAATGTTTTCTGTCCTATGTGGAAACCAGAGCAAATAACAAAAATAAAGACAAATGGAATCCTAAGAAAATAGACGAGATCAGTGGAGAAGAGGAAGGAGACAAAGGGTGAGGGAGGAGGGTCAGAAGAAGAGAGGAGCCAGGGAGGGGACTGAGCAGATGTGAATGGTCAGCTCTGCCCAAGTGTGCATCCTGCTCATGGAGGGATGTGCCACAGAGAAACCCTCATATAGAGATATGTTGTTAATTTAGAGGAAGCTGTAAAACCACAGAAGAAAGGTCAGTAGAGGACAGAAAACAGGGTGGGAGGAGGAGAAAAAAAAAAGTGTCATGGTTCATTTGAATTGTCCACTGATTGGAATAAGAGATGTGGATGATAAAGAGGCTTTTGAGTGACTGATGTGTGCCTAGTAATGATTGGCATGTGGGATATTGAAGTGAAATTGAAACCCTCCCAAAATATGGGGAGCATCACCCATTAGGGTGGTGACTTGGATGAATAAAAGTTGGACGAACAAGGAAGGAGCAGCAGATACAAACTGCACTCTTCTTTTAATATATATCTCTATATTATTTATTTACTTTTGGTTCTGAAGATGGAACAAAGTGTCTCACAGGAAACATGATTGCTTTGAGATCACCTGAGGTTACCAACCTTTTGTTTCTTCACTCTTCCTAAGTAGAATCTGCCAGGGATTCTCTGGGAAGATTCCAGAGGGTTCAGTCTCAGACTAGGGTAGCACTGTTGATAATTTAGTTCTGGGGATCCAGTCTCTTGGACTTCACAGCTACTGGTTCTTTGAGCTCTGCAGCCTTCAGATGTCCATTGTGGACTATCCAGCTTCTGGTCATGTAAGCCAATCTTCTAAGTACCATTTTCATGATCATACTTCCTGTTGATTCTGTTCCCCTACAGAACCCTGACTAACACAAGAGGTACTCAGGAAAAAAAAGAATTTCAAATTCAATGAATGTAAATGCAATGTCAAAATGAATCCCAAGATAACTGTGATGCACTAATATATAAAGAAATATATGTGACAATACCCAGAATATTTATATTGTGAGATATCAAAGACCAGAATAGACCACAAGTCCAAGAGCTTGCCCAGGAAGATGGTACGTGGGGAGGCCCACAGATGAAGAAAAACAGTTCCCAACCACTGTGTACCTCCTCCTGGGCTGACCCTGAGCTCCCTGCTGACCCTGGAGGTCCTGCAGGGAAGGTTGTGTCTGGGCTCACACTGAGGCCCCCTCACAGTGTCTGCAGCACAGTAATATTGGCTGTGTCCTCAGCTGTCAAGCTGCTCATTTGAAGGTAGAGCCTGTTCTTCGAGTTGTCTCTGGAAATGCTGAATCACCATTCATTGAGTCAGCATGGTTTGTTTTACTTCCTTCTTTATTAATAAGCCCCACAACCTCAGTGAGTTCTGCAGAGTCAAGCAGAACCTGTTCATCCAGTAGCTACTGAGGGTGAATCCAGAGGCTGCACAGGAGAGTCACAGGGACCCCCCAGGCTGCACCAGGCCTCCCCCAGACTCCACCAGCTGCACCTCACACTGCACACCTGCAAACACAGAGGCAGCCTGGTCAGGACACTCACTCATCCACTCTTTCTCTCACTCCTGTCCACTCACACACTCAGGATCTCTGTTCTCCATTAATCACCTTTGAAAACAACCACAAGGAAAACCCAGCTGAGCACACAGTCCATGGTGAGCAGCCTGTGTTGAGTCCTGACCACTGAGTGGGATGAGCTGGAGTCCAGGGCTGGGCTCCTGTGCAGAGCTGCAGGGTCAGGGTGGCTGGTTTTCATGAGCAGAGGGAGGCCCTATTTGCATGTCCTCCTGCTCTAAAGCAGCTCTGGGTGGAGGCCCAGGCAGAGCAGCACTAAGAGCAGATGGGGTTGTCATGGTTAGCATGGTGATCAGAACAGCATTCAGGGACATCAGATTCCTTCTGTGATCTTTTCTCTTTGAAAATATCATCCCTGTATCTATCTATCTATTTATTTATTTATTTATTTATTTAATACTTTTTCTGATTTTTTGACAGTAGAATGCCTTTATATATTTTGGTAGATGATACTTAAATGTGTATAATCTAATTTTTCTAATTGTATGTTTTGTCAGATGACATCGGTAATGTAATCATATATATACATGAGGTGATAATATCTGTTTCACCTTGTTAGTTCAAAATTTGGGCGACTGTAGGAGGCAGAGCAGAGCAACTGAGACAAAGGGCAGCGCCAAACAGTGACCAATCAAAGCAGACAGGAAATATCCACTGACTCATAACAGTCACCTGTCACTCAGCAGGATCCCGCCCATTCCAGGCTATAAAGATCCTGGGCAGCAGGGGACATGCCTGATATTCTCTGACTCTCTACTTGTCTGTACCCCGGGTTACTGGGAGATTTGCCTAACAGCCAAATTCCAAAAAGCTTGTTTTGGCCACTTTCTGTCTGATTTTATTTGGCCGCTAACCATGCCCCCAAACTTACACATGCTACTATCCTGATTTATATTTACAAACCACTTAAAATATTAGATGGAGGAATCAGGGTTAACTCCATGGTGCAAATGTAAAATCCCACAGAGGCCTGAGTTACCTCTGTCCAGCAGCACATTTCTGGCAAGTGTGACTGAGTATTTGGTCTTTGTTCTCATCCTGGACCTGACTGCTCACATGACCATCTTCCAGTTGCCAGCTGCACACACCTGGTGAGGTCCTCTGACCTGTCCTTCGTTGGAAATTCCCTGTGTGTCTTCTCCCCTTTGTTGCTCCCTGCTATCCAGGGATGCATCCAGGTGTGGGCCTCAGAGGCTCCTGCAGTGGGAAGGCTGTGACTCCCTGTGAAGGCCTCCTTCAGCTCAGAGAATCCAGCTTGCACAAAACCATCAGGAACACATGCTGCTGGCATGTGTGTTGGGCACAGGGTCCAAATGTGGACAGGGAGACATCCAGCCTCTGACCTCACATTCAATTGTCATGAGCTGAGTGCATAAGGATGTAACTGGAGCAATTGAATTGTGTGATTGTTGAATTACATCAAATCAACCAGCTGTCATGTGAGAGTAAGAGTCATGAATGAAAACGGGGAAACGCATCAGGAAAAGTCCAAGAATTCTTGTCTTCAGAGACATCATGGATTAATACAGAGAAATACAGTGAGCTCCACTGTGAGAGTGGTACATTCAGAAGCCCCCAGGTGCAGGACATCAACACCAGTCTCTCTGCACCTGCTCCTGTGTGAATCTGAGCTCCCTTTGTGCTGAGTGCCCCCTGCTGGCCCTGGGTACCCTGCAGGGAGTTTTTGTCTGGGTTCACACTGAGGTCCCCTCACTGTGTCTCTAGTACAGTAATAGGTTGCCGTGTCCTCGCTTCTCAGGCTGCTCATTTGCAGGTACAGCGTGTTCTTGGAGTTGTCTCTGGAGATGGTGAACCGGCCCTTCACAGAGTCTGGGTAGTAGGTACTACCACCACTACTGCTAATTTCTGCAACCCACTCCAGCCCCTTCCCTGGAGCCTGGCGGACCCAGCTCATGTCGTAGCTACTGAAGGTGAATCCAGAGGCTGCACAGGAGAGTCGCAGGGACCCCCCAGGCTGCACCAGTCCTCCTCCAGACTCCACCAGCTGCACCTCACACTGCACACCTGCAAACACAGAGGCAGCCTGGTCAGGACACTCACTCATCCACTCTTTCTCTCATTCCTGTCCACTAACATACTCAGAATCTCTGTTCTCCATTAATCACCTTTGAATACAGCCACAAGGAAAACCCAGTTGAGCACACCCTCCATGGTGAGCAGCCTGTGTTGAGTCCTGAGCACTGAGTAGGATGAGCTGGAATCCAGGGCTGGGCTCCTGTGCAGAGCTTCAAGGTCATAGTGGGCTGGTTTTTATCAGCAGAGTGAGGACTTGTTTGCATTTCCTCCTGGTATATAGCAGCTCTGGATGGAGGCCCAGGCAGAGCAGCACTGAGAGTAGATGGGAATATATGGGGCAGAATCGTGGACATAGTAGCTCTCAGGAAAGTATAATTTATTTTGTGTATTTTTATGCTTTGCAAAGTTCATCCAATAATTACTTTTACATATGAACAAAATCATGATAGAGTAATTAACATTAAACACATAATTGAATTGTAGAATCACACACAGAAGCATGAGTTGTGAATCACTGTGTCCTACAGCTCATAATTGGAAAGAGTCAATTATTTGTGCTTTGCTTGCATCTTGGACATGACTGCTTTCCTGACCTTCCTAAAGTGCTCTGGTGGACACACCTAGTGACATCCTCACAGTCCTCTATTGTGTGCAATACCTGACATTTGAAGGGAGGGGGCTTACACATGCTGGAGCAGACTGTGGATGGGGACACTCAGAGCAGAGGAGATGTCATGGTGTGCAAACTCCGTGCTCTGTGGTAATTTTCCTGAGCTCCCCCTGCAGGACCTGAACTTTCTGCAGTGCCAAGCTCCCTGTCATTGTCCTGAGATCCCTGCTAGTCTTGATGTTCCTTTTGATCCTGAACAACCTTCTGGTCCTGAGTTCTCTCTCCTGGTTCTGATCCCCACTGCTGGCCCTGAGCTGACAGTTTTTCCTGAGCTGCCTGCAGTTCCTCAGTGTCCCCTGCTCATCCTGAGCTTTTGCTGGTCTTGATGCCCCTATTTGTCCTCAGCTACCAGCTGGTCCTGAGTGCTCATTAGTGGTCCTGAGCTCTTCGAATGGTCTTGAGCTTACTGCTGGTAGTGAGCGACTGCGGGACCTGACCTCCAGGCTGGGACATTTGTGTCTTGACAACACACATCCCCTATGTGTCTGCCAGTGATGCATGAACACATCCTCAACTTTCAGGCAGTGAAGCTAACGCAAGTTCATTCTGGATGTGTCTGTGGTGACTCTGACTCTCAACTCAAGGATTGGATTAGAGTATGTGAGGCTACCACAAACTATCCAGCCAACTCCTGTGGGCCTGGCCCATATCCAAGTGCCCAGGATGACCAAGAAGTGGCAGATTCTTGCCAATAGGGACAAGTCATGCGAGTCCTGCTGACTCTGACTCAGAGATCTGTTATTCTTAGCACTTCTGATGTATTGATATGGATAGGCCATGTGTATTCTACGCATGTCCCTCCACTTGAGTGTGGATCAGACAAGTCCTGTTAACATCCCTGGCAGTTATAGAAATTGCAACAACATAGTTGTTCACAGGTCTGATGAGGAGAAAGACTGTGATCACAGGACCAAGGAGAGAACTGACTCTGATTCTCATGTCCCTGGGTTCCAGAGTCTCCCAGTCTATATCCTGATAGTCGTGGTGAGGACTTCCACAGCTGAGGGCTGTTGGCCTTGCTGTTCATGATGGTGACTGTTTCCTGGGCCAGAGTCCAGGAGCACAGTGGTAAAAGAATTTTGGAGTCACCTTCTCAGCAGTTCCAGGCACACGTGTCATCAATCTCCCCCCTGGGGTGTTCCTTAGCTCTATCCTCTGCTCCCCCAGGACTGCTGAGGTCATGCCAGGTGCAGGTACACCTGGAGTCTCAGGCAGGATCTGGGCAGTGAGGCTCCTGTTCTCAGGTGACAGATCTGGTCTGTGGTTGGAAGATGTTGGCATGACAGTGCTCCTGAGTGGGCTGGTTATTGGGCCTCCTGCCCCTCAACAGGGATCAGCTGATGTAATGACACAGCCACTCCCACTGCAGAAACCTGGCCCTGGTCCTCAGCCCCACACCTTCCATTAAGAAGCATCAAAATGGAATTTCACATCTCTTCTCATCAATGACATTGGTCTGAAGTCTTCTTTCCTGGATGTGCCTGTGTTGGTTCTGGAAACCGGGTGTTACTGGATTATAGAATGATACTTTCATTGTTCTCTTCTTCTCCTTTTTTGAAGTAATCTGAGGAAGTTAGCCTTATCTCTTCTTTAAGGTTCTTTGAAGATCAACTGAGAATCACTCTGGTTCTGGGCTTTACTCTCTTGGAAGAAATATAATGACTGTTAAAATTCACAGCTTGAGAGGATCCAAGATGGCAGACTAGAGGGTGACTGCATCTCCCATTGCTCCAGAGCTCAGGATTCAAGATGGGGAGGTATTGAGAGACTCAGACAAACATCTAGACGTGGGGCGAGTCTCTCCCACTGGGTGAAGCTCGGCCTGTATCGCGTTCCCTCTGCCCGCAGAGAGAGACACGACAAACGTCTGAAGCTTTGGAAGTTTATTTTGCACAGTCTTCCTTTCTTTCCCTCTTTTCTATCCCTTTCTCTCTTTTCTTTCTCTTGCTTTCTTTCCCTCTGCTTAACTCTCGCCTGCTCCAGTCGTTCGGTTTCTCCCGCTCGGCTCACGCCTGCTTCGGCCGCTCTGCTTCCTCGCTTCTACCCCTACTCTCAGCTTCTGCTTCTTCTCTTTCTCTCTTTCCCTCTGCTTAACTCTCGCCTGCTCCGGCCGCTCTGTTTCTCCCGCTCGGCTCACGCCTGCTTCGGCCGCTCTGCTTCCTCGCTTCTACCCCTACTCTCAGCTTCTGCTTCTTCTCTTTCTCTCTTTCCCTCTGCTTAACTCTCGCCTGCTCCGGCCGCTCTGTTTCTCCCGCTCGGCTCACGCCTGCTTCGCACTCTTCTTCCTCGCTTCTACCCCTACTCTCAGCTTCTGCTCCTACTCTCAGCTTCTGGTCTCAGCTTCTTCCGCTACTCCCCCACCCATCAAGCTTATATACACTTCAACCAATCAGGGGAGAGCACACGAGGTAAACGTGCGGACAGCTGCAGGCATGGAATAGTACACGAGGGGGGGCATGCTCTAATCACATCGTTAACTAGCCAATCATTGGAATTCGCTGGTTGTTTACTGTATAGCTGGCTGCTTTTGGCTCAGCGTCAGGCGCCATCTTGACCGTGCCCAAGGTTGGGGGTCCCGGAAACCCCGACAAGCCTGGGTGGAGGCCTGGACAATGGGTAGTTTCTTGGAGCAGGGCAGGGCAGCAAGAGTCTTCCCCAAGCACCCTGCTCCCTCTGGCGGTGGTAGGCCCTGTCTACAGCCAGCTTCTTGGAGCAGGCCTGCCCATTGAGAGGATTTCCATGCAGAACCAGCCCCTAGACCTGGACCCAGTACCAGGCTAGGGGCAACTTTCTTAAGAAGCACTGCATTATCAAGTTCCTCCAAGACTTCAGGCTACTGAAGCCTGGGAGGTGATATACTGGTAACCTACAGGGACACTATGAGCCAATAGAGGAAATCTGCAGCATATCAGAGTCCCACTGATATCTGAACAATAGGAGTAAGCAAGGGAAGAAAATGTCCTAAACAAACCTAGATACTATATCAATAAAACCCAATGACGGCACAGCAGAAGAAAAGTCAGAAAGGGAGTTCAGAATGTAAATAATTAAAACAACCAGGTTAGCAATCGAGGCGATCAAAGAGCAAATGCAGGCATTGAAGGAGGCGATGAAAGAGCAAATGCAGGCATTGAAGGATGAGATTAAAGACCAAAGACAGGCATTAAATGATCACACCAATCAAAAGTTAAAAGAGCAAATGCGGGAAGCAAAAGATCAATTCAAAGAGATAGAGATACTGAAAAAAAAAAAAAAACAGAAATCCTTGAAATGAAGAAAACAATAAACCAGGTTAAAAACTTCATAGAAAGCATAACCAATAGGATAGAACACCTGGAAGATAGAACCTCAGACATTGAAGACAAAATATTTAATCTTGAAAACAAAATTGACCAAAGAGAGAAGATGATAAGAAATCACAAACAAAATCTACACGAATTTATGAGATATCATGAAAAGGCCAAATTTAAGAGTTATTTAGATTGAGGAAGGCTTAGAGAAAAAATCCAAAGGAATGACCCATCTATTCAATGAAATAATATCAAAAAATTTCCCAAATCTGAAGAATGAAATGGAAAACCAGGTACAAGAGGCTTATAGGACTCCAAATATACAAAATTACAACAGACCCACACCAATGCATATTATTACAAAAATATCTAACATACAAAATAAAGACAGAATTTTAAAGGCTGAGAGAGAAAAGAATCAAATTACATTCAGGGGGAAACTAATAAGAATATCAGTAGATTTTTCAAACCAGGCCCTAAAAGTTAGTAGGGCCTGGAACAATATTTACCAAACCCTGAAAGAAAACGGATGCCAACCAAGAATCTTACACCTAGCAAAATTTACTTTCAGAATTGAAGATAAAATAAAATCCTTCCATGACTAACAAAAGCTAAAAGAATTTATAAAAAGAAAGCCGGCATTACAGAACATTCTCTGTAAAATATTCCATGAGGAAGAGATGAAAAACAATGATGCAAATCAGCAACGGGAGGATCTAGCTTAAAGGAATAGCCAAATAAAGGAGAAACCAAATCATGTCAAAAATGAAAAATGAGTCAAATGACTGGGAATACAAATCATATCTCAATAATAACCCTGAATGTTAAGGGCAGGACTCATCAATAAAATGACATAGACTGGCAGATTGGATTAAAAAGAAAAACCCAACCATATGCTGCCTGCAAGAGACTCATCTCATAGAAAGAGATACCTACAGACTAAAGGTGAAAGGATGGGAAAAAACCTACCATGCACACGGACAGGAAAAAAAAACTGGAGTATCTATCCTCATATCAGATAATTTGTACTTCATTAAAAGTTAGTCAAAATGGATAAACAAGGACATTTCTTAGTGCTTAAGGGAAGCATAAATCAGCAAAACATAAGAATCATAAATATCTATGCCCTGAACATTGGCTCATCACATACATCAAATAAATCCTTCTCAATTCCAGAAATCACATAGACCAATACATAATAATATTAGATGATATTAACACACCTCTCTCACCACTGGATAGATCTTGCAAACAAAAATTGAATAAAGCAACACAAATAACAAAATGAAGATCTCAATAACAAAATGAAGAATTTAGACTTAATGGACATATGTAGAATATCGCATCCATCAAAGAGCGAATACACTTTCGTCTCAGCAGCACATGGATCCTTCTCTAAAATAGACCATATTTTATGCCACAAAGCTACTGTTAGCAAATACAAGAAGATAGAGTTACTACCATGTGTTCTATGAGATCATAATGGATTGAAATTAGAAATAAATGACAGAGTAAAAAACAGAAACTTCTCCAATACCTGCAGATTAATATTACACTATTATAAGATGAATGAATAACAGAAGACATCAGGAGGGAATAAAAAAATTCTTAGAAGTAAACGAGAACAAAGACACATCATATCAAAATCTCTGGGACACTATGAAAGCAGTACTTAGAAGAAGATTTATTTCATGGAGCGCATTCAACAAAAGAAGAAAAAATCAACAATTAAATGACTTAACACTACAGCTCAAAGCCCTAGAAAAAGAAGAACAGACCAACACCAAACATAGTAGAGGACAGGAAATAGTTAAAATCAGAGCTGAAATCAATGAAATTAAAACAAAAGAAACAATCAAAAAAATTAACAAAATAAAGAGTTGGTTCTATGAAAAAATAAACAAAATTGATAAACCCTTAGCCACCCTAAAATAGAGAAAGAGAGAGCAAACACAAATTACTAAAATTCGGAATGAACATGGAAATATCACTACAGACATGAGTGAAATACAAAACATAATTAGAGGCTATTTTGGAAATCTATACTCCAACAAAGCAGAAAATCTCAAAGACATCAACAAGTTTCAAGAGACATATGAATTACCTAATCTGAACCAGGAGGACATAAACAACTTAAATAAATCACTTACAAGCAATGAAATAGAAGTCACCAAAAGCCTACCAAGAAAGAAAAGTCCGGGACCAGATGGGTTCTCAGCCGAGTTCTACAAAACCTTTAAAGAGGAGCTCATTCCAATACTTCTCAAGTATTCCATGAAATAGAAGAGGAGGGAACCCTCCCAAACTCATTCTATGAAACCATAGAATGAAGAGGCCATAGAAGGTATAACCCTGATACCTAAACAAGACAGAGACACATCGAGGAAAGAAAATTCCACACCAATATCTTTAATGAACATTGATACAAAAATTCTCAACAAAATTTTAGCAAATCACATACAGAAATATATTAAAAGATAGTACACCATGATCAAGTGGGTTTTATCCCAGGGATGCAAGGTTTCTACAACATCCAGAAATTAAAATATGTCATTCACCATATCAACAGATTTAAAGTTAAGAATGACATGATTATTTCGATAGAGGCAGAAAAAGCACTTGATAAAATACAGCATCTGTTTATGCTGAAAATACTAGAAAAAATAGGGATAGTGGGAACATTCCTTAATATTGTAAAGGCCACCTATGCTAAGCCCATGATCAATATCATTCTAAATGGGAAAAACTGAAAGCATTCCCCCTAAAATCTGGAACAAGGCAGGGATCCCCTCTTTCACCACTTCTATTCAACATCATCCTTGAAATTCTAGCCAGAAATTAGACAGACCAGAGAAATTAAAGGAATTTGAATAGGAAAAGAAGAACTCAAACTATCCCTATTCACTGATGACATGATTATATATTTAGAGGAACCAGGAAATTCCACTAGAAATCTTTTGGAACTCATAAGTGAATTCAGTAAAATAGCATGTTACAAGCTCAATGCTCACAAATTTAATGCATTTTTATACATAAGTGATGAATCTTCAAAAGAGAAGTTAAGAAAACTACCCCATTCACAGTAGCCTCAAAAAGAATAAAATACTTGGGAATCAATCTAACAAAAGAGGTGAAAGAACTCTAAAATGAGAACTACAGAACACTAAAGAAAGAAATTAAAGAAAATCTGAGAACATGGAAAGATCTCCCATTTTCTTCAATAGGCAGAATTCATATTATCAAAATGGTCATACAACCAAAAGTGTTATACAGATTCAATGCAATTCCAATTGAAATCACAATGGCATACATTACAGAAATAGAGCAAGCAATCATGAAATTCATCTGGAAGAATAAGAAACCCAGAATAGCTGAAGCAATCCTTAGCAGAAAGAGCGAAGCAGGGGGTATCACAATACCAGATCTTCAACTCTGCTACAAAGCACTAGTAACAAAAATGGCATGGAATTAGGACCAAAATAGACAGGTAGATAAATGGTACAGAATAGAGGACATGGACACAAACCCAAATAAATACAATTTTCTCATACTAGACAAAGGTGCCAAAAATATGCAATGGAGAAAAGGATAGCCTCTTCAACAAATGGTCCTGGGAAAATTGGAAATCCATATGCAGCAGAATGAAACTAAACCCCTATCTCTCACCTTGCACAAAACTCAACTCAAAATTGATCAAGGACCTCGGAATCAGACCAGAGATCCTTCATCTTATAGAAGAAAATATAGGTGCAAATCTTCAACATGTTGGCATTGGATCAGACTTCCTTAACAGGACTCCCATAGCACAAGAAATAAAAGCAGGAATCAACAACTGGGATAGATTCTAACTAAAATCTTTCTCTCAGCAAAGGAAATTATCAGCAATGTGGAGAGAAAGCCTACAGAGTGGGAGAAAATCTTTGCCACTCATACTTCAGATAGAGCACTAATTTTCTAGAATATATAAAGAACTCAAAAACCACTACACCAACAATACAAATAAAACAATCAATAAATGGCCTAAAGAAGTGAACAGACACTTCACAGAAGAAGGTCTACAAGCAATCAACAGATATATGAAAAAAGTTCAACATCTCTAATAATAAGAGAAATGCAAATCAAAACTACACTAAGATTCCATCTCACCACAATTAGAATGGTGATTATCAAGAACACAAGCAACAGTAGTTGTTGGCGAGGATGTGGGGAAAAAGGTACACTCATACATTGCTGGTGGCACTGCAAATTAGTGTATCCAATCTGGAAAGCAGTATGGAGATTTTTCAGAAAGCTTGGAATGAAACCACCATTTGACCCAGGTATCCCACTCCTTGACCTGTACCCAAAGGACTTAAAGTCAGCGTACTTCAGAGATACAGCCATATTAATGTTCATAGTTGCTCAATTCACAATAGCTAGATTGTGGAACCAACCTAGATGTCCTTCAATTGATGAATGGATAAAGAAACTGTGGTATGTATATACAATAGAATATTACTCATCCATAAAAATGATAAAATTATGGCATTTGCAGGAAAATGGATGAAATTGGAGAATATCATTTTAAGTGAGTTAAGCCAATCTCAAAAATCACAGGTCGAATTATCACGCTGATAAGTCGATGATGATACATAATGGGGGGTGTGAGGGGTTAGGGTTAGGGTTAGGGTTAGGATTAGGGTTAGGGTTAGGGTTAGGGAGGGGAGAAACCATGGAGGAAGGAAGGAATGTATAGAGGGAAAAGAGGGGTGGGAGGGGTGGGGGGAAGGGAAAAAATAACAGAATGAATCCAACAATATTACCCTATGTCAATTTATGTCTACAGAAATGGTATGCCTTGACTCCATGTACAAATAGAGAAACAACATGTATCTCATTTGTTTACAATAACAAAAGCAAATAAAAAGTGTCAAGCAAAAAAAAATCATAACTTGATATTTTCTGTTTCATATTTCTATATTCCTGTGCTTCAATTTGGGTAGGTAATTTTGTCAATAACTTCAAGTTTCTAGTTCCTGGAAGATGATTTTTCAATATAATTTCTAATGAACTGGATGACAGAAGAGTGTGTAGCTATTCCTCTGTTTTAACTCTCTCTTACCCATTGGATTCTCTCATTTTTAATTTCTGTAGTTCATTCAGGGCTTTTCAATTTTCCTTTTGTTCTCTAAGAAACCATCTCTGTTTCTTTGATTTTTTTGTATTGTGAACTCAAACTCTGGAGAGAACAATGATGCAAGAGAAGGAAATTACATGGATACAGAGGAAAGTAGGATGTATGAATAAGTCTGCTTGCTGGTGATATGATCCAATATCTACATGAACAATTATCTCCATCAGAATGTCTCTCAATATAATAAAGAACTACAGGAATGTGTTGAAATATATCATATATACATAAGTAAACCACTTTCCTTTATTTCTAATATGCACTTGCTGAGAAGGAAGTCAGGAAGCCTGTGCCATTCAAAATAACCATAAAATGTCCTTAGAAAAGAATGAAGCAAGGAAGGGAAAGAGCTCTATTAAGAAAACAATGCACCCAGAGGGAGTAATGAAGACCTTAGAGGTGGAAAGCCCTCCCAGGTTATTGTATGTCAGAGTGAATATTATCCAATAGCAAAACCACTCAAAACGTTACACATATTCAATGAAATCTCCAAAAAATACCAAAGACATTTTACAAATAAAATAAAATAAAATAAAAAAGAAAGAGTGGCTGAATATTTGTGTGTAGAAGTTGCACACACAATAGCCCAAGAGATCCTAAGCAGGAAGAGTGATGCTGAACATATAATATTATGTGAATTCAAATTATTTGACTGAGCTATGATACCTCAAACAGCATGGTCCTGGCAACAGAAAGACATGAAGACTAATGGAATAGAATAGAAGATACAGAGACTAAACTACAAAAATGCTGATATCTGGCATTTGACAAAGATTTCAAATCTTGGAGAAAAAGCAGCACTAAGAAAACTCAATATCTATATGTAAAATAATAAATTAGATCACTGCCTCTAACCCTACATAATATCAACTCAAAGTGGATCACAAATCTAAAAATTAGACAGGAATCTCTGCAAATACTAGAAGCAAATACTGCATCAGTCTTCTTGTGTAATGGCAGAGGCAAAGACTTCCTCAACCATGTTACTAAACCTGTGTTTATAAGTTACTAAAGTGCATAAGCAAAACCAGGAATCAGTAAGGAGGACAGCATCCAATTAAAAGATTCCACACAACTGCTCCAAGGGAGGAATTGATTTCCAGAATATATGAAGAACCAAACACTTAATGACAAGACCCAAATTACACAATAAATAAATGTGAAAGAACTAAAAAACACTTCACATGAGAAAGAGTAAAAGTGAACAAAAAATAGAGGAAGCATGTCAATATTCCTAGCATCCAGAAAATGCAAATTAAAGCTACATTGAGATTTCAACTCACTTCATTAAAAGGCCAACGTCAAGAAGACAAATAATAATGAATGCTGGCAAGTATTTGGGAAAGGAATATATGCATGTATTGTTGGTAGGACTTCAAAATAGTACTGCCATTGTGAAAAGCGATTGGATATCAGGAATGGACTACCCTATGACCCAGTATCACACTGCTCAGAATTGATCAGTGTAACCAATATCAGCACACCCCAGCGACACAGCCACATCTGTGTTTACAGCAGTGCTTCTCACCACAGCTATATAGCAGAACGTTCCCAGATGCCCATCAACTGGCGAATGAATAAAGGAAAGGTGGTGTGCATAGAAATTGGAGTTTCACTCAGTCACAGGGAAGAGTGAAATTAGGTCATTTGCTGGTCAAATGATGGAGCTGGAGAATGTCATGCTAAGTTTCTTAAGGCAGATTCAGCGGGTGAAATGTCACGTGATTACTCACTGTTATGATTTGAATGTGAGGTGTCCCCCAAAGCTCACATGTGAGACGATGGAAGATTCAGAAGAGAAGTGACTGACTTGAAAATGTCTTAACTCAATCAGTGAATGAATCCCTGATGGGATTAATTGAAGAAGTATTGTGTGACTGGAGGAGATTGGCATAGGGGTGTGGTTGTGGGATATATATTTGTATCTGTAAAGTGGGGTCTTTCTGTCTGTTTACTGATGATGCAAGTTGCTTCCGTCTGCCACACACTACTGCCATGATGTTCTACATCACCTTGAGCCCCAAGTAATGGATCTGGCCTTCTGGGGACTAAGAGCTCTAAAATATGATCCATCAAATAATTCTTTCCTCCTAAAATATTTAATTTCAGATTCTTTAGTCACAGCTCTGAAAAATTCTGACTAAAAGAGAAATGGGTACCAGGAGTGGGGTCATTGCTTTGATTAACATTGATACCGCCGTTTACTGGTGACGAGTTCTGCTCCTTCTAATGTTGAAGATTGAACACTAGAGAAGCACTCCAAGGTAAGCATATTAAGCAGGTTTTATTTAAAGGTAATAATACAGACTTCTCCCGAGAGGGAGAAGGGGGCCATGGCTGATGTTCTAAAGTCCCAAGAAGTGAGCGCACCCTACATCTTTTATAGGTTAAAGTCTCTTTTGTTCTCCAATTCTCTCCTCCCTTATATCTCTCCTTCCTGCCTATGTGACTAGGCCTGGTTTTGCATTACTGAGAAACCATGGGCAGGGGGAGGGCCAAGGTGATTCAGGCAGGTAAGGGCCCAGGGGGCATTAATTAGCAGCTCCATGCTTGCACTCCTTGATAAAGGCAGGTAAATTTGGTAATCAATGGGCTCTGGAGATCCTTGACATTCCATTCTTCCAGGGGCAGTCTCCAACTTCCAAAGGCAGATGGCTTCATGGCTTCATTTCCTCGAATTCACCCGATTTCCTATTTCTACACTAACTACCTGTCCTTAATTCTGGCTTCATTCCCCCCTTTAGCTATAGGAACTCCTAACTGCTTTAAGGAAAAGGGGGCGCTGATCGTTCTGGCTGCTTCAAAGCTGAAAGGGGGCAGCAAGGGGCAAAGCAGTTTGGAGTTCCTTTTTTTAAAAATTGGGTCAATCGAGGGGTCCAAGGTAGAAGTCTGGTTGGGGAATAGCAGATTGTAAAGTCAGCTGGGGTGGGTGCTTCTATGATAGAAGAACAAAAAGACATGAGTACTCAAATGAGATCAGTACAAAGTAAATGTTGCAGCATCTGGAACATGCCACTGAGTATCATGAAAATGACAGAAGTCAACCTCTCACCAGGAGGTGGAAGAACTGAGAAATTGTTCCCATAACTAGGCCTAGCAAAGGCTGGAAAGGACAAGGCCTTTATTTCGGGGCTTTAACATTGTCCAGGTTATCAGGAATGTAAACACAACATTTAACTCTTAATGTCATAGATGTCCCAAAAAAATATAGTTAAGCTACTTAATGTCATCTGATTTTTGTAAAATATCCCTTTATTGGTATAACCTGTGTTTAGTAGCGAGCTCTATGCTTCTGTTACTTAGGGCTAGATAATCATACGAGCAAACAGATGAAGTCTACCTGTGTAGCTTAGGAAGGCCTGCAGGCCTTAA